>SCHK01327765.1:0-17752 GCA_004124795.1 Poropuntius huangchuchieni
CTTTTAGGTTTTGGTCCCCCCCAAAGTTCAAGGTGTGGTTATGGGCTTCTCTCACACACAAATAAATAACAGAGATCGAAATCAGAAATGAGAAAAAATAAACACCACTGCAGATTTAAAAGTATGCCTATCTTATTTGCTAATGAAATTCCTTCTCCGATCCGTCTTTGTATCACTTACCTTACCTAGTTACCTATGTTTTTAATCGTGCTGCATAGGAAATTCATTTATATTAATAAGCAAATATCAGCACATTCATTCCAAAGAGACAAAACGATAAATTTGCTAATTAAATTAAGCGAATATAACATTTTGAACAAAGGACATATAACGTTACTATGTTAATAAATACCACATATTTTGGAAGTATACCATGGCAATACCACAGATATGGGCAATACCATGTTTGCACTAGTGGTACATGGTATCATTTACTTGTAAGTAATGTGTTAAATTAATAGTTATGTTTAAGGATTCAGCTGAAGCTCACTTTCTTGCATGCAAGAAAATGCAACCCTAAAGAAGTAACAATGGACTGCAGTCTTATCCATGTGTCAAAAACATGTTCGTAGCAAAACAAAAAATCTAAATGTGCCTAAAACGACTAAAACTGCAGTACATTTACAAAAACAGGACAACAAATGAAAGCAGGCTCATGCATACAGAATACACACTATTATTATTATTTGTTGTTTGGACACTTACATTCACAACTAAGAGTGAGGCATAAATGGGAATCATTTAAATAAGAAAATGGTGTATGACACCATTTTATTAATTAAAACAAAAACACAAGTCATGTTTTGAACAATTCCATTCATTCTGACAATCTCTGAAATATATTTTGAAAACAATGTTTAAAAAACTAAAACAAACAAGAAAAAATACTGAAAGACTTATGAAAGAGGTTACAAAACAATTGCCTTTCACCTACAAAAAGCAGTCACTGTGGAATAGGAACAAATTTAACATGATGGCTACATTAGTTTTCCTCTGTCTCTTTGAGACAATAAGTCTTTAACATAGGTGAATTAGGGTGTCTGATATCCTTTTTAACTGCTTTCCTCACAGAACCATGATCTCAATTCAAATTGAGTCCAGAAATGCAATAATGAGAAATACTGCCAGCAACTGAACATTTCTTTGTGCTCATTGACTCTCTCTCTTCCAAACCACGGCCATGTTCTTGTCAGTAAGGGCAACCAAGTAATGTAGATGAGGATCCATGGCAATGCTGTTAATAGATGGCCCCTCTAGTGCACCCAGTCCAGCTCTAACCGGTGATGGCCACTCCAGCACCTGAAATAACATGAGCAAAAGAGGAAAATGAGATCCAAGGGCTCTGTATTCAAACATCAACAGTAACCACTCCTCTAGAGTTAACATGTTGTAAAGATAGGATACCTCCTTAAAGGATTTAATACTGTAGCTAACAGGATTATTTTAGTGAGAGATAATGCCCGGTTATTTGGAATGGAATATCATCTTTTCTGCATGACAGAAAATGACTAAATAAATAAAACAAAACTGTGAATGCATGCCATGTTTTATTTGCCACATGTAAGATTATCATTAATTCCCAATCCAAAAACTTACATAAACACATACCGTATCGCTCACCCAGCAATGATTAACTCACCTCAGTGGCTGAGATTGGTTTTCCACTCTTGAAGTTTTCCACTATGGTGTCTGTGATATGGTACATCCACAGCCTGCCTTGCTCATCACCACACACCACATAACCATAGCCTACAAGAAAAACAGTCCACATCAGTTTTGCTTTCAGATTTTATGCGTATCTGTATTTCTGGGCTATTTGAATGTGCATAAATACACATAAGAATGGGAAGATTAAGTACAACAAATCTTGTATTTATTTAACAGAAAAGGTCTGATTGTGGGAACTAAACTCTGGCAACTGCAAGCCTGAAATCTTGGGGAGGCTTGTTAATAATGCAAGATAAAGCAAATGTCAAATGCAACATTTTCAGCAGGAAGAAGAAGAAGAAATACAACTTAATTGAAATACGACTTATCATGCAGCCCTACCATATGACATTTCATTCAAATATCATGAATACCTGGACAGGTGCCTAGAGACAGGTATGGGACATCAGTGCTGGACCACTGTAGCTCTGCCAGCATAACAGCTGGCACCTCTTTCTTTCTGCCGTACCACGATGCCCGCGTTGCACTCCAGCTCCACAGGTAGATAGATCCCTGCATGTGGCTCTTGGATGCTGAGAGCAAATATTACAACCATCATTATTGCATTCAGTATTAGACAGAAGAAAAGCCACAGTGTGTTGAGTAAATTAATAGAGAGTAAGCCTAACTACTATATATATATATATATATATATATATATATATATATATAGAGAGAGAGAGAGAGAGAGAGAGAGAATTATTGTTTTTGTAATGTTTGTAAAACAAACAAAAAAGATAAAATTCTGATCATTACAGTGCTTATTTAAATAGAAGTTATGTTATATTATTTGGCCAACTAACCCAAAATTTTTCTTACTGTTTACTCACCCACTATATCATCTGACAGGAAGCTCAGTCCGTCAATAGTCCGGTAGGTGTTCTTCTTGTCCTTTTTCTTGTAAATTGGAAACACAATCTCCATCTCCTCATTTCTGAAAAAAAAAAAAGTAAATTAAAATAAAGAAACTGTTTCTTTGACAACATCCCCACACACACACACACAGAAGTGATAGAGAAATCAAACCTTTTCTGTGTGTTTTTACTGAGCTGGATATCAAAGACATACAGCCCGTCATCACAGCCTGTGAGGAGGTGCATGTCTCGAGACGTGGGGGGCAGAGAGAGATGCAGAGGAGTGGAGCCCGTCTCCAGGACTAGCAGCTTACTGTGAGGAAAAATAAGAAATAAAACAGTTATGGAAAAGTTTCTAACAACGTAAATGCACGTTTCAGCATCTCTAAATTAAGTATTAAAAACTATAAATAACCTGATTTTAAAGTTGTAATCACGATCCAGTCCTCCAATGTCCCACAAAAAGATCTTATTTTCATACGTCCCAGCTGTAATTAGAAGTAAAGTGATTTTTAGTTAGATCTATATAGCTCAACTAAGTTATTATTCAGTCACTTGGTCTCATCGTGTTCAGTGTTTGCTTCACTTACTGAAGAGAAAGCTAGCGTTGTGTGGACTGAAGCGCATAATGGAAATTGCACGTCGACTGGCACGAAACTCTCCAAATGCCAGGTTGACTCTGGGATGGATAAGCTTCACAAGACCCCTTTTACCCCCAGCTGCCAGGATATTGCAGGGACGGGCAGAGCCACCCGTCCTGGACATCAGCACCGTGGACCATGATAGTGAGAAGAACTCCTACAAGACAACAGTGGATGCAACATTGAATTTACAGGAACTGGTGCCAGTCAAATGAATTTGTGGACATTGTGGGAAAAAGTATTTCTCTGCACTTTTTAGTAAATGTTGGGTCATCCAGGTATTCAATCCATATGGAATATTTGCATAATATGTACAGGTGCATACTACAGAAATAGCAGAACTATGAATAGTAGAACTATAGAAGTATGATTTTCTGAATAACCGGTGTATTCTATGTTATTTATGAGATACAAAAAACTGATTGGCCTATATAACTAAGCCACCTAGTGGTCATATAAGGTACTGTACAGAACTTCTTTGCACTCACCTCACCCGGAACCTTGTATTTTTTCAGCACATGTCCTGACTCACAGTCAATCACACACACAGTTTCCCCTCCACATGTGGCGACTGTCCGAGACCCATCACTGACACCTAACAGATTAAAAACAATGCCAGACGTATATTAAAAAAGCATTCAAGCATACAGCTGATTCAATTTAATTGAATCACTTGATAGTGCTCACCACCACTGCATTCCTGCAGGGGCTCAAAGGCACAGGCCCAAAGCTGAGTGCTGAAGTCGTCTGGACTGTCCTGTCGACTGTGACACTGCAAGACATGGAACGGCTGCAGACTCACCGGCTCCTGTAACAGCAGGGGAGAGAGACGCCCATTAACGATGCGCTAATGATTGTGTAGTGGGCAATTAACAGAAGACTGAATACAAATACGGTAAAAGCAACAACAGGAATCCCACAACTTAAGAGTGATTCTGTGACAATTCACATGCAAATACAAGAATCCGGCCCAATGAGGAAATTAATTAGACACAAACCTTTGTCAGAATGTTTATTAAAGGCCAACAAAATAGAAGTGCCCAAAATATATTTTTTCTGAAATAAATGTTCTTTATTTTTACTTAAATAACAAAAAAAGAATATGCCTTAAACTACTTAAAGGCTTTCAAGAATTTTATCCTTCTGAGACTTTTTTCTTAATGACTTCCTCACCTTGACTTTTTCAAATTTATGCCTCCAAAAAAACAAAACAAATGAATATGAATTCAGTACATTTTTAGTTTCTTATCATAGATGTACATCCCAGTCACTGCATTCAAGTGTCATGTCTTTGACTCACCTCAGGAACTTTGAATTTGGCACGGGCAGTTTTCCGAGGTGTGTTGGTTTCTGTTTTGGCAGTTTTCTGTTTGCTCTGTTGAGCTGTAGTCTGATCTTTATCTTTAGTTTTTCTCGGGCTCTCACATTTAGCTGGTCTTGATGTTGGCGCAGAGATGATTGACTTTGCTGCCCTTCTGGGGCTCTCAGCTTTGCTAGCACCTTTCTGAGAACTATTTTCCAGGCGGCTTGATTTCCTTGGACTACCCTCTGGGGTGTCTACATTGGTCATTCTGGTATGCTTTCTGGGGCTGGCCATTATAGGGTCAGTCTTCTGTGGAGTGCTCATCACTCGTGTGGATTTCCGTGGACTAGCCTCAACCGGAGCTGCACTTGCCAGTCGACTCGACTTGCGTGGACTGGGCTCTGCAGCCATCTCAGAGTTGTTCCTGGTTCTTTTCTGAGGACTTGTAATACTGTTACCACCAAGATCACGAGTTCTTCTCTCTGCAGGAGCCTGTGTCATGTAAAAAATAAATAAATATTGATTTAATGTTTTTAAAAGGATCCCTCGACAGTCGACAGCATTAAATTTGGATGGAAGAAAGCATTTTAACTGTATGAAACCTAATGTATCATATCTGACACAAAATTCTAAACTTGGCTTAAGAACCTGTTGTGCACAATCTTAGACCTGCCTTCTGTCTGCTGACTGAAACCGTTTACATTTTTAGGGTTTTTTAGTATAATCCTAAAAATATCTTCAGGTCGTGGTTCACATGTGCTTTGAATCTTTACTGATCTTTACTGTTATAAAGTAAGCTATAAGTAATATTTCAAGATAAACAAGTACTGGATTGAAGCAACTTAGGTTTACTTGATAAACACAATATTTTAGAAAAATCAAGAGAAAAATGTGAGCATTGAATATGATACATCAGCGTTTTGAGGAATGTTTATCTGTATATCTCTCAATTATTTGCGTATTACAGTGCATTTTATGTTTTGCCCCCACATTAAACTTAGATCATAAAACTAAGTGCTGTGTTCTTATAAAGATAATATATACCAAATTACGTATTTTGCTCAGTTTGGGTCACTGAACAAAATTAAAATGTTTATCCCTCATGGAGTATGAGCCAATTCTCCTATATCATACTATAATGAGCCATACAAGTCAAATTTGATACATCAGGCAACAAAACAACTCAACAAAATGATGCTGATGGTTTTACCTCATTCTCCTTTGTTGGAGTTGTGTCTGTGACCTTGCCTTCTTCTTCACTGCATGTCAGTGACTTTAAATATTCCTTTGCAATCATTTCAACCTAAAATAACAGAAATGAGATGAGCAGAAATGCAACCACATTGAAGTAGGGTGGCCATACATTCTCTTTTTCTCAGACATTTACTCCTAAACTGCCCAAAATGTCCAGGCTTTGGCTTTGTTTTCCTTTCTTTTTTTTTTTTTCCCACTTTTTTTTTGCTGTAGGTTTAGTAACAGTTTGAGATCAATCTGCAGAGAACGGTCAAAACATTGCAAACACATATAGGTATATGAGGACTGTAGAGAGCATGTCAATAGGAAAATAAAGCCAAAACCCTGACACTTGGGGCAAATTAGTGATGTCTCCACAATTTAGATGATCTATGAATTCAAAATCTGTGTCAGAAGCAGTAAACAAAATATTCATGCTAGAGTACCCACCCTCCACTTTGTGTAATCGCTCAAGGAATTAGGGCCATATTTGATTTGGGTGCAAGCAGCATTAACAAAGCGCTCTTCCACAGCAGCCAGACTTTGTGTGGTAAGGGGATCAGGGAGACTGAAGCTTCGCTCCCACACACCAATCACCTAAAGGTGGATAAAAAAACACATTCAAGAAACACTGCATAGACAAACTGATAGGGTTGAATGTGATAAGTGGAAGAATCTGTTCTCACCCTCTTGCTGAGGATCTCGGTGCTGCCATGACGAATATGATGGGCCGTAGAGCTGATATCCTTCCCATTGAACACCCTCAGCTTAGGTAACAGGAAGATCACTTTGTGTTCATCATTGACCTAAAAAACCCCACATGAAACAATTCATAGTTAGAACAAGATCCATAGCGTTTAAAACACCACTAAAAATGCTGTGGATTAAAAAAAAAAAAAGCATGGTTCTCACTGTGAGGTAGAGGTTGTCCTCTAGTCTAAGTTCCTCTATGTTTCTCAGGGCTTCCAGCGACACTACGTCCTCCATATCATTGTTTGAGCAGTTAAGGATCTTTAGGCAGGGCAGACAAAGCCCTCTGGGAATCTCCTGCAGTATGTTTCCAGACAAATCCAACTGCTCCAGACTACACAGTTTAGATAGCAGAGGCACAGGCAGATCCTCGCTCTTCAGACCCATGCGTGAGAGACTGTAAAGAACAGATCAAACAAATTAGTTTTTAACAAATGCATTAAAATAGTCTTTTTTTAAATCATTCTGTAAACCATAACACATCATAGTGTGCCTAAGAAACACAAAATAGCTTTCTTACTTGAGGGTCTTGATCTGTTCCAGTTTGTTTGTCCTTGGAGAGCTTTTCTCCAGCAGTATCTTCTCTGTTATTTTCTCCATAGCTGCTGCACGGTGAAAGTTTGAGTATTGTGTCTAATCAGACCTTATAAAGGTGGGCTGTAACGATAACGGGTTTCAGAGACTTGGTAAAACCTCTGCTATTGGATGTTTACGTGTCAGAACCACAATGCATCTGGTATTGTTATGTAATGATAAAAGACAAATGGCCTATTCACGCCCGATGGGGTTTCTGAACACAGGAGATTGCCATGAAACTTTTGTAGAGACTAGAGAACATCATTTGCATCCAACAAATACTGGAAAAAGCCAAGTAAACAAATGGAATGTGTGGTTATAATTCCGAAATCAGTTTTAAAAACTATAAATTAAAATATTTAAAGGTTTAAACTGACAAATTGTTTACACAAAGCGAATTTGAAAATGTGAAATGACGAAGTAGTTTACATGTTGTTCTTAATAATCTATTTATTAAGTGATTAATTAAATACACAATAAATACAATAACAATGGTTGCTGAACTCGTAAATGCATGTTTTAGCATGTCTAATGTGCGGTTTGGTTTTACAAATTAAACTTTCACAGACAAATGTATTGGGGTTTAATGTTAAATCGATTTAGAGCTTACCTCTAATGTACATACAGGCCAAGAGATCTTTAAATATGCAATACTCGCAGTCACGTGGATTATAACTGTAGATCGTTTTCCCGGCAAAATACATATGAACTTTGACCAGCTTTGACGTATTTGGTTTTGGCGTCACCATTCCGCCATATTGAGTGTGGCAATGTAGTCAGAAAATTTGAGGGTGCAGTTATGACTGGGGAAAAAAATAAATAAATAAATATTTCAAACATAATTATAAATAAAAATCAGTGTTTGTCAACCAGTGGGGCACATTTCCAAGGGGCCCCAATAAATCTTAAGTTATAATATGTATGTTAATAATATAATATGTTATATTAAATAGGTATTTAAATGTAGTTAGCCTATATTAATTAATGATTTAATGTAAAAGGCTCACATGAACCACAAGGCCTCTTGGATTATATATGGCACGTCACCGCTCAAAATAAAGCATAAAACAATTTTTTTTTATTTTTTTTTAAATTATAGTTGGACCCTGTTGCAAAACACACACGCACACAAAATTAAACACGTCCAGGCACTCACATAGTAAGCAAAGTAAAAAGTCTAACACCCTGACGAAGGCCTGCTTGGGCTGATACGTGTATCACTTCTGACATTTTGTTCCCTTTCTGAAGCACCCATAGTTTTGTCTGTGAGTACCTGATGCGTCCCTGGTCAAGAGTGTTTCTTTGAATAAATCAATTTCACTTCAAGGGAATGGTTAAATAATGGATACATAAAGAAAAAAGGCTAGTTAGATATTTTTGCATCTCATCATATCCATTATTCATCCACAAAAAAACCCAACACAGAATAAAAAGAATATGCATTTATTTAAATTAAGAGTTAAAAAGAATCACTGTACAGTAGGGTGTACAGAAAACTGTACATACATTCACATATTAAAGTAAAGGCAACTCATAAAGGTATACCCTTAAAGCTCAGTGCTATATCTAACAACTCTGAGCCCAGTTTCTCCTGCTCTCCTCCCTGTAGAAACTCCTCAGACAGCTCCCGGAAGGTGCTGCACACTCGGCGCCCCTGAATGTCTTTCCTGTGGATGGCATGTTTCCACCGATGACGTGCTTCTCCATAGAGTACAATCAATGATCTGCGTGGCAAATGCACGGCCACTCGCACCTCCCCATCGTCCATGTCTCCCCAGCCTCGATCTAAACTCATCGTGAGGACAGTGTCTGAGAGCAGGTTAATGGTGACCAGGTGCTCTCCCCACAACCAGCTATCATCTAAATGAGGGTCAATCGCAGAGCCTCTGAACGGATCATAGTCTAGGTTGCACTGCTCTACTGGTTTGAAGGAGGCCAACTGAGGTGCCTTTGACATCCTGTCCACCAGGTGACGACTGATAGCAGGCAGGCCAGTAAAGTTTCCCACATGGACACGATGTTTCTTGAAGTTTACCTTTGGCCCAAAGTCCTGTGGAGATACATGTGTGTGTATATATATATATATATATATATATATATATATATATATATATAGAACTGGACTACAACTTTTACTCACATTAACTGGGAAACTAAATGAATAAATTATCAACTAAATAGCAAAAATCCTTAAAGTACATTAAAAAAATTAAAAATTCTCAATATCTTCTCCCTATGGAAGCTTGTTTTGCCACAGAATAAAAAACAAAAATGGTAAATGTGACTTTTTTTCCCCTCACAATTCTGATAACCACTTAAAGAACACGCTGCTAAGAAATAAAAGGTTAAAGGAATGTATTTAGTAGTTCAATCTCTCAGTTTTTCCCTCATTCACCTGTTTTCGACGGCCTGATTGAGATTCTCTCCAGACATCTTCATCCATTTTGGTGATCAGATCCCTCTCTTCATCTTCCGACACAAAATTCTCCCACAAAAATATTCCAGGAAATGCAAAGGACTGTTGAGTGCCACTTTCCTCCTCTCGGACTGCTGACTTTGATACTGGATCATAGGTGAAATCATAATGCACCTGCAACAGAACATATAATTTTTTCATATATACACTACTCAGATTTTTTTTTTTTTTTTTTAAAGAAAACAATACTTCTGCAAGGATGCATTAAATTGATCAAAAGTGACAGCAAATATATTTATAACGTTAAAAAGAACCCTTTAGAAAAATGTATGAATGTTTTCACAAAAATATTAAGCAGCACAACTGTCTTCAACATAAGAAATGTTCCTTGAGCAGCAAACAAATCATGTTACAGTGATTTGTGAAGGCTCATGTAACACTGAAGACTGGAGTAATGATGCTGAAAATTCCAATTTGCCATCACATGAATAAATCATATTTTAATAAATTCTAAACCAAAATAGAAAAATAATTAATATTCCACAATGTTACCGTTATTGTATTTCTGATTAAATAAATGCAGCCTTGGTGAGCATACGAGAATTAGGCTATATTTTAAAAACAATATTACTGTAAACAAACTCTTGAACGGAAGGGTGTTTAGCTTATTATTAGCACAACTTAGAGAGTAAAAGGCCTGAAAAAGTTCGATCTGTATTTGAATGGAGAACACAGTTCGACTGTCAGTTGCTGTTGATGGCGATAAACAGCGTGGGCTAATGTAAGCGCAAAATCCGTCTGACAAGACGAACGCTTTTCAACGCAGTGTTTTAATCACCAGCTCATTCTTCTGTAGTAAATGTTGTTTAGACTCCTCCGCCTCGCATCTCAGACATGTCCTTATTCCTTTACAACCACAGTTAACATTCTGCATGTCTTCAGTAGCCATCAACTTACATTTGTGCATCATTTTAATGCGTCCCCTTCGAAACAACTGAAGGTCCCAAATAGTTCCCACATCGAAAGCCATGAAACAATGAAGCCACAACGTAGAGATTCAAATAAATACAAGTTATTGTATTTCATTACAAAAGTCCATTTATTAATAACAAAAAATAAACTACATCACAAATGAATTGGGACATTGAAAAGGAAATTATTTCCTTGTACACAAATGTGGTTTATCTTATTTTCAAAGAATGTTCGGATTTGATCATTTCATTATACCAACATGCTTTGTTAGAAAATCAATATTGGAGGAGGAACTCCACAGATCTTAACCTCAATGTTGTTAGAAGCTGGTAAAGATCATTTATTATTTGTTATGAGAGCTTGTCTACTGACCTCATAATATTTCAGGAAAATAAATAAATGAGAATATCGTAGCCCATTATAGAAACAGAGTTCTCAAGACAATTCAGTTCATTGTGAATTAGTTGTTGTGATCCAATGGAGTGTGATGGTCTTCATTCTATTCCCTCTTGTTTGTCTTTGATGGCAACCTACAATAAAAAAAAAAAAGTGTCACATCAGTTTCTGGAATATACAACACAGACTACTCAACACAACAGTTCTCATTCACTAATAATTATGTGAATTATTTATACTAAAATAGGAAACCTCTTATGAAAAATTCTAATTTACAACAGTGTTATCTAATGTTTCATACTTGGAGTTCTAGGTTGTTCAAATCCTTTACTACATGGATGAGCAATAGTAATAGCGATGCTTGCCTTAGCAAACACCAGTAGTTAAACACAGCAGCCCTCACTGAACTGAAACATACTGCTATGTACATGTCACATACCCTGAATCGCTCCTCCAGAAGGGACAGTTCACTGATCAGATCAGTGATGGCATTAGTGAAGGCTTCCTGGGGACTGTAGTCTGGGGTCGTCTGAACACGGATCACTATCTTGTGCTCCAGAGGATGAGGAACCTTATATCCAGCAAACAGCACCTGGGGGTCCTTCAGCAGTTGCCTTACACAAAAAAGTCAAAGGTTGAATACACAAAACAACAGAGCATCACAGTGATCACAATGTTTGGCCATCAGATGCTTGTGCACTTACGACCGGATGATGTTCCCCAGTGTGTGATCCTCTTTATTCAGTGTAAACAGACATGCATTTGGCACCTTGGTGTCTTTAACTATTGTGATCCTGAAAAATGAAGTTGAACAGGAATATTAGCCGTTTTTTCCCTTTACAAACAGTACAGTGAGGGTACAATGATGGTAATAATATGGTACTTTGGTATATACACGATAGTTATTTACACGGTATACTAAAAAAAAAAAATATATCATGATACCATCTCCAAAAACGTTTGTCTGTTTGTTGTGTGTTTGTTGTGTGTGTGTGTGTGTGTGTGTGTGTGTGTGTGGAGAGAGATAGAGATATTATATATTTATGTCTTGTGCGTGGCCTGTAAAACACAAAGCTCAGTGAGGTATTTAGTCATGCAATGAATACAAAAGCTAGTCAGACTTCTAGTTAACTTTACACATGGACTTACTACATGTCGTTAGCCACCAAGCTAAACGCTTTGCAAGCTAACTCCTGTACTCCAGCTGACTGATTTTTGTATCATTAAAGGCATCAGTTAGTATCACTTAAAAGATAAAACTGCGGTGTACAGCACTTACTTCTTTTCTCCCTCAAATAGCAAAAACGACTCGAATGCCGGTGGCGCGTTCATCCTGTTAGAAACCCAGCAGCGATGATGCTAATGGACGCACACTGTACGACGCATGCGCATTACACGGATATTTTCAGTTTTTAGTGCAGTGTTGAGTGAAGAGCGCTGGAGGGCAGTAAAGAGCTGTAGATCAATTGCTTATTAAAAATGCTTACAGTAAAAAATAAAAAAAAAATGCTTACAGTTTTCAAAACACACTGACACAAAGGTGTCAAGCTTTCTTAATAATTTCTTAATTATTGTTGACAGATTCTTCCTTTATAAGTTGAAATGGTGACATATCACCAAAGTACAATGTTACACACACACACACACACACATACAGCCTATATGCAGTAGTTAGCATTTGAAGTGGATCAAATGCTAAGACAACAATGCATTTTGGTTTTAGGTTTTCGGACAACTTTGATGAAAGGTTTTGATCCACTTCAAATGTTGAGTACTGTATGTGTGTGTGTGTTACTATGTCATTACTTCAATTAACCATCTTATTGTAACATTGTAATTTGATCAAAATGAGTATTATTTTCCTAACATTTCAACTATAGTTATATTTATTTCAGCTATATTTGTTATTCATATTATTATATATTTCCTTCTTTGTATGTTCTACACATTCTAAAAAATGTTTTTAAAAGAATTTTTACACATTGTAACAGCTTTATTTAGAACCATATTGTCAAAGAATTGTTAATTGTGTAATGTCAAAGCCACCATTACTGATTTTTTTGGGGTTCAACCTTCCAACTACACAGACTGTCAACACAGTCTCAACAGGTAAATAATTTAATTCTGTAACTTTTGAACCGTAACTGGTTTCAGTCTTGTGTTTTTCTCTTTTTATTTATTTATTTGTTAGGAAGGGTGAATCTAGAAAAGGATGTAGCATGAGGACTGTGAAGGGTGGCAACACCAAAGCAAACAAGCATTCAACCATCTAGCAGAATCTATTGTTTTTATTATACTTAATCTATTGTATAATCTACAACCTCTATACTATTTAAAAACAAAATATAGCTGCAAGCAGCAATCATCTGTGTCCAAGCACGTATGTGCATGTTTAGCAATCTAACTGAAATGAATCTCATGATGTAGTTTTTACAGGAAAGCTTCACTAAAGGGGTTTTATGAAACAGATTACAGCAAGACAAAGCTGTCAAAAAGAGCAAATGACTTTCAAAAGAAATCACTCACTCCTACTGTTTAAAAAAGAAGTCAAAATAACCCTCTAAAATGTAAACTGTCATAAGACTTGTGATCATAGTGTATGTGGTGCATGTGTGGACTTATATTAAACATTTAAAAATTGGACAAATCATATGTCGTAGGACGTCAATTTCAAATGATTGTGAATATATGATTTGTGATAATTATGTGCAGCCTAACTTATGCTTGCAGTTTATGTGTTTGTTCTATTATTCAAACCAGAATAGTCAATATGGGCTTTTATTTTGTTTAACAGGCCTGTTTTTTTAGTAAAAACAAATACTAATGCTGAATTTCAGGGTTGTGCAACAATCAAAGTTTTAAAAGATTAACTAGTCAGTCTGTATTTCCAATAGAGAAAACATAATTTTTACAGCCACAGACATGACAGGATCTCTTGTTTTAACTTGTTTTCATGACCAACTGATTGAACTCATGAAGTGTTTTTACTCACTGTCTTTAATTTTAACGTATGATTCACACATTTTACAATTCATTTCGCCATGGTGAGTAAAATATAAACTGTGATTTGGCAATTCGGAAAGTGTCCTTTGAGGAAATGAGATAATGGACATTCTTCTTGGATTTTTGTTATTAAAGCACAACAGTTCTCAAAGCAGTTCTTAGAGGTTATTAGTCATCCTTTATGGTAATCTATGAAAAGTAGCAATGTAAGCACTATCTAGTTAGTGTCTAGGCTGGGAAAGACCAAAGCAGTGAGGTATTACAATATGTTTTCTTAATTCATCCGTTCCCATAGTTAATAGTTATAAAGCTACTCAGCTGCCACATTATCAGTACCGCTGCTCTTGATTACAGAGTTTTGTTCTATTAATATTAAAATGAACATATACATACATAAATAAAAATCTAAACATGAACATATATAGGGTACAATGGGGCTAAATGCCCACCTTAAGAAAAAATGTGCTATTCACTGTGCCTAAAATGTATAGCTGCAGAAAAATATACATGTTTGTACTGAACATTAATGGAGCAACAGGTTTTGTGGGAAAATAAATCATTCAAGTTACTTTGTTTAAAAATCTTAAAACTGTATGAGGTGGCAAGGGGGGCCTTTTACCCCACACATGGGGTAAAAGGCATGCTATTGATACAAATACTTCAGCTAAAATAATGGTTTTTAAAATAATGTTTAAGTTAATATTTGTTCAAAACAACCACTTTAGCAAAGTTTGTACTATTTTCTGCTTATTTTGAAAAATAAAAGAATTAATTTGTGTTCAATAAATATACTGTCATTAGAATATGTTAATATAAAAAATATTTTCAAATACAGAAACAAAATCATTTTAATGTAAAGATTCTGAAAGTACTGAAGGAGATCCAATAACAATAGTATATTGTCATCTGAACAAGTAACAAGTTTGCCATGATTGTTCTGACCAACTGAGAAAAAAAGCATTAGCCTACAATGATCGCGCTACCAATGATCGATTAGCTCATATCACATCAAACCGTGCAAATGATTATTATTGTTATACTTTATTCTCAAATTATTAATGTTAACAACATCAGCATTGCATGAGTATAGTGTGTATTAGCGTGTAGATTTCAATTTATGTACAGTCTAATCTCTAATTGTTTTCAAACATAGATGGCGACAAAGAGGCAGACAATTTACGGACTGCAGCTTTAACTTAAAACTTTAGATTCAAAGTTGTTTTTTTCTATTTAAAATCGTATGATTTCCTATTAAATTAATTGTATGAATTAGAATAGGAAATAGCGGCTCGGTACTTCACTTTTGATGACGTCATGAGCATTCCAAGATCAGTGCACCCCCCCCCCACCGCAGGACGGCGTTCCTCTGTGACGTCACAATGATTAATTCCTTGGAATATTCGTTTCATATAGAGTGCAGTTTTGCATCGCGCACTTGTACCGTGTTATCAGCGAGTGATTGTGAGTATGCTTTTCATCTAACGTTACAGTTTCTTCCTAATCTTTTAATCTTTTCATGACTTTTCATGACAAAAAATGCACTAAGCAGGGACATATTATTTTTTCAACTGCTTTTATTTGCAGCAAATTTGTAAATATTTGTATAACATTAAAAGTTCAACAACTGAGACCTAACGTTAGCCTAAACTGAACAAGTGTCAGACATTTGACAAACACCAGCTAATTTTAAATTAATTTTAAATGAAACTTAATTGTTTTTTACAAATGCAAAATTTTGTAAAATGTGATTTTACAAAATTATCTTGAAAATGCATCTTAAAAAAGGGAACTTTCTGTTTTTGCTGAGTTTAGATACATTGTAAAAACTGAATTTAAGAACACATTTGAGAATAGGCGATCACATTTACACACAATTGCTCAGCAAAATATTGTGGGCAAAATTTAGTAATTTCAATATGCACACAGTCTGGAGTTTTAAGGCCAAAAAAAGTTGGTTACATGAATTTGCTGCACTGAATAACCAACAGCTGCTTGATTTAAATTTGACTTCTGTGTAAGCTTTGTTTTACACCTTTCTATCCTATTGACAATGGACCTTTTTTATGCAAAAATCATAATTTTCTGCCCAAAGATTTGTTTTGAAAGAACAGTTGTTTGTTTTGAATTCAGTTTTGAGTTTGAGTGAGTTTGCTTCATTCATGAGTGACACATTTTTAAGATACCATGTCAAGTTGACAGAAGGCTCCTAATGCAAATGTATGTATGATCTTGTGTTTTTACTTAACTTGTCTTTTCTCTCTCTTTCTCTCACAGTGTTTCACAGATAGTGTTGCAGAGACAAGCGGACTAGTACAATTCCACATGTTTTTGGATTTTTTAAAACAGCCAAATGTCTGCCTATTTCCGACAAGGAGCAACAACGGTAGCCTGTTTCACTCAGGGAGCACCCCTGACTGACAACTGTTCCCCGAAGGAAACACTCATGCCTGAGTGTTCCCCACTGGGAGCTCCCATGCCCAGATTGTTCACCCTGGGATCATCTGTACTTGCCTCTTCCACAAGGAACCTTCATGTCCAGAAAGGGCGACCATGGAGTTCATGTCTGTTTCAGGAGCGCCGGGAGTATAAGCCTCAATCCTCCTTGAGACAGAGAGCACCCAAGCCTGTTAAGCCCCCACAGAGCTCACCTGTGGCTGAGTGTTCCCCACAGAAAACACCCTTGTCTGAGTGCTCCTCAGATGAAGCACCTGTGCTTGAGTGTTCCTCTCAGGGAACACCAGTTTCCACAGGATCACTGCAGGGAGCATATATGCCAGCTGAGACACCACAGGGAACAACTGTGTTTGAGTTATCACCAGAAGAAGCACTCATTCCTGAAGGTTCCTCTCAGGGAGCATCTAACCTTGAGTCTCAAGCAACCCAGAAAAAGAGAGCACTCTTGCCTGACAAACCCTCAGAGAAATCACCTGTGCCAAAGTGTTCCTCACAAGTAGTGCCCATGCCTGAATGGTTCACCGGGACCCCACAAAGCCTGCCTCTTCTTGCAGACTACCTTGACAAAGAAATGGTGGAGGCAGCAGAACCCTGCAGGTCCCTATCTAGCAAGGCAAAGATATCACAGAGAGCATACCAACCTGCCGAGTCTTTGAAAGAAGCACCCATGCCTGAGTCTTTCCCAGAGGAAGAACCCATGCTTGTGTGCTCTACAGAAGAGGAACCCATGGTACTGTGTTCTCCAGAGGAGGAACCTATGGAACTGTTTTCTCCAGAAGAGCAACCTATGGTAGTATGTTCTCCAGAGGAGGAATCCATGGTAGTGTTTTTCTCAGAGAAAGCACCTGAGACAAAGATACAGCAGAAGCCTCAAAGGAGAGAAAAGAATAACCAAAGGCAGCAGGTAAGACGTTGCCCAAGCTCCAAGCATAATCTTGCAGAAAAAATTGGTTTGTCCCTTTTATGTTTAATTTTTAAGTTTTCACATTCCACATAACAATATTAAAATAATGGCTTAAAATATAATAATGCCTTGTTCTGCATAGCCATATTCTAGATCCCTAAACAATAAATAGTAGCTAAACATAACTACTACAACAAAGTAAAACTAAGTAAAATTAAGAGTTTATTGAGGGAAAATTTTAGTTAATAGTAAATACGTGTTCCCTAATTTTAAAGTATTGCCAAATTTATTTAAATTCAATATAAACATTAATCTGTATCTAGTATCATCCCCTTTTTATTCATAGACCACTCATGTTAAAATGGTTAAAGCATTACATGACTATGTCTGTTTTTTTTTTTTTCAACAGGACAACAAAGCATGTCCAAGCAGCCATATTTATTTGAGAAGTCAGCAATGGAGACAACAAAATGTTTGTGCCCGTCAGCTGCCAAATTCAGCTCAAATGCAAAGAGCTCATTGGAACCCATATCCAAGAGCCTG
>SCHK01327768.1:0-14159 GCA_004124795.1 Poropuntius huangchuchieni
GAAATGTGCTCTGATGTTAAAAAAAAATGTGTTAAAAAATATTGTAGCTAAAATTACATTATAAAACATAAACAACCAAGAGAATCTGCTAAAAAACAAGCCTTGCTGAGCATGTTACAGTGCCCAGCATTCCNCTGTAGCTAAAATTACATTTTAAAACATAAACAACCAAGAGAATCTGCTAAGAAAACAAGCCTTGCTGAGCATGTTACAGTGCCCAGCATTCCTCCGCTCCTGATGGGTTGGGCATGAAATGACAAAGCACAGGATAAAATAGTAATGCTAATATTGATAGTTTGTCCATTACAGGTCAGCTAACTGTCCTCCGGAACAGTTACAAAGCTGTTAGTTTCGATTTCACAAGGCCGATCAATACGTGGGCATACTGTTTCAATTTTGCCTGCATTGATTTTCTCTATAACACCACAACCCTGCCGCATTCATCTCTCTGAAAGAAGGGAAGATTTGATTTACTGAAGAAAAATTGGAGTGCACATCACAAAGGTTTCTGCCGGCGTGGGCTCCTGACACAGAAAAGATGGATGTCCCCAGGCAGGGGTGCCTCTAGCCCCGAGGAGCTCCATTAGAGATCACTGGAGCTGCTGCTGGAAATGACTCGCATTAGAGGAGGAGAGAGAATGAGAGCGAGAGATAGGGTGTGATGGTGGGAAAAGATGAGAATGGAAAGTGAGAAAACATTAAAAAAGGGAGTGCAAAAGAAAGAAGAGAACAAAAACAAGCAGGAATCTTAAGAACAACTGGCCGGCTCCTGATAAAAACCTGGTATTTCTTCAATAACTGCCACTTTTCACAAGGAGAATGTAAAACAGGGCGTGAAAATTTTTGAAATGCAAACACTGGAGCAAATGTTGGTTTACTGATTTACTACAAAGACAGAAATTTTCGACAGTAACAGGGTTAGAAAGGCTGAGTTTGATGAAGGCAGACGACTACAATTTATGTAAAACTGTCATTTTTTGGTGCACTAATTTTAATAAAAATCATACAAAATTGTAAAAGAGGGGTTAATGCTTGTACACGGCTAAACAATGCACATTCTCTAGTAATTTGAACAAAATAAGACACCAAAGTTTACCTTATTTGCAGAAATTGTCATCTCTTAAACCATAGTATGCACTTTATATCTGCAAAAATATTCCCTTCCTTTACGCTGTCTATTCTTTATTTCATTTGCTTCTATCTTCCTCATCTTCTCCCTGACAGTGTTTGAGGGCGTGGAACTGCTCTGAGCGCAGTAGCAGAGTGAATTTCCATGCTACATTAGTCCCACCATCAGAATGCAATGAAGGAGAATATGAGAGGAAGACTCATCTGTCCTGCGAGACTTTCCCTCCCACTCCTCCTCCTCTTCCTCCTCTCTATCATCTCTCTTTCGGCCAGCCACTTTACTGGCATGTCATCTACATGAGAGATCATCTGTCTTTTGACCCAAATAAACATGACCACACCGACAAAACTAAAAAAAAAAGAGGGAGAGAGAGTAACGGCAGGCGGCAAAACGAAAGAAAAAAAATGAATGCTGTCAGCAGCCTCATTTGTGGGCACTGTGTTCATTTTGTCTGGTTTTGGCAGACGCTACCGCCACATGTTCACCTGTGTCACTAGACGAGAGGGTGGTAATAGATAGACAGGTGGATGCAGCTGTCTGTCAATCTGAGATCCAATCAAAAAGGAAGGGCCACGGACAGTGCAGAATGGGACGGTCCCGGATCAGCAAGTGGAATGTGTGTGTGTGTTAGTATATGTGTGTCTTTTTCTTTGTTTGCCAGAGTGCAAAGCCCCATGGACCTCTCTGACAATGCATCCACGAGCGAGAGAGGGAGGGAGCATGTGAGGAATGAAAGCAGGAGAGAGAGAAAATCACCTAACACCTCAACTCTCCTGAGGACGGGGCTGCTGTAAGCTGGATATTAAGACACAAATTGCATTCAGGCAGGTCAGTAGGTGTCAGATGATATTAGATGCCTGCCATGAGGAAACAACAACTACCATCAGCCAGGGAGGAAAATAATATTTTCATTTTCAGCCTTTTATTGAATGGAAACTTTGGGGAATACGTCTTTATAGGGGGGAGCTAGCGGGCTTGCAAATTTAACACTCCCAACAAAAGGGTGTAATCATGGCAGCTGAGTGCCCTTTGAGGGATCTGATTTCATTTTCATGAAGGTGAAAAACAAGATTTCGCTATGTGTGTGTGTGTGTGTGTGTGTGTCTCTCAACACTTTAATGCCGTTGTTTTCTTTTGTTATCTAAAATGGTGGAAGCGTGTAATTTCTAATAGTTTGGTCCCATGACTTTTAAAACTAAATATTGCAGTCACAGATCCTATCAATTTATCGTGAGAGCTAATTGATAACTATTGTCTAATAAAGTATCAGCTGAATTTGACCCGAATTTGATCTAGATCCAAGGTCTAGATCTTCTTAATATGCTAATATCAACATGTAATACCACACATCTTCATCATGTTGACACAATCTGTGGAACTTATATTCAATTAATTGTTGTAAAAATATTTGTGCAAATAATTCTAAAAAAAAAATGTCTCAAATGAAGGCCTTGACAATGGCCAAAACATTACTTGTTTTAGACTAATACATTTCTTTCTTTTTTCCTTTCTAGAGTGAGAGTTGCACCCAACTGACACAAAATGTTCATTCATTAAAAAATAATAATAATAATAATCTGTGTGCCACATCTGGCATCCAAGATGCTTGTTGTTAACTGCGTTTGTCAGCCACATTATGCAGTATTTTAAGAATATTTCAATAAAAATAAGACAAATAAAACAGAATAAATAGATTTTTTAAAAAACAAACATATGTATTTATACTGAATTATTTTCTTTTCTCTCAAATGCTAGTTCCTACCACATAATAGTTTATTTTAAGCTACATTTACAACCCTATTATTTTAGCTGGCAAATGTTGTGTAATTATGATGATTATTCAGTTTTTTATTGCAAGAAATAACAAAATCACAATTTTATATAATGTATTTAGATGAAAATGGCCAACACAGCAAAAATATTATATTTTTAACAATTTCAATCATATTTTTACCCTTTTCGTGGTAAGGTCCAACTCAATAACTCCCTTCCACCTTTAAAAACCAAGATGTGAAAATAACCCAGTGTACACAAGCAGCTGCAAATTGCATGTTGCATTGTGTGTGTGTGTGTGTGTGTGTGTCCCTTCTTTTACTTCCAGATGTTGTTCTCTCTTCTGTAGTTACCGATCCCCAGCTCTCCAGCATTTTTGCCCATGACCTTCTAGGTAATTGAGCAGAAGTATTGATGTAACAGCAGGGTCTGATTGTGATTTATTAAACACACTCTGAGACTGTGCCAGCGTCACCACGCGCCCATCGCATGCTATTACAAAAGTCATCAATAGCTCTGCTACATAAAGGCCAGTAATGGGGAGAGAGCCAAGAGAGAACAGCCATTATATGACTGCAGAATACTGAGAGCAAAGAACAGAGAGAGAGAGAGAGAGCATGAAATCTTGATACAACAAACTGCAGACAGGTCTACAAATCTCCAGAGAACACATTTTGTTAGGACAAAAAAAAAACTGAACTACAGAGTCAAAGAGCGTCTTTGGCATAAAACTAGATTAGAGAAAACCAGTGCATGACTGCATCATTAAGGGATATTTCTATGTGTTTACAGAAATAAATACAGCTCCTCATGTTTCCTTCAGTAATGGCCAGGTAGCAATCACTGGCTTTCATCCCATTCCAACAGTAATGCATCATACACAGAAACTGAAGCAATAAGACATAACCCAGGCTCAGAAGCATGACTGTAAGACTCCATTAGAGCCCATAATGGGCAGAAACGTAGGTTTAACTTATTATGAGAGAGGTAAATAATACAAGGTCTAATGATTACGGATGATTTGGTATGGGGAGCAGTTGGATGCAGGTGTACTATAAAACAGATGCGAGCTGAACTGTACTTGGAAAAGATGACACAAATGTCACTACGGACCAATCAAAGTCTGTTCACAGACTTTGGGGGAAAAATGGCATTGACAAATACCATGACATTTTTAAAAAATCAAATACTGATACATGTTAATGCCAAAAAAAAAAAACATTTCACAATTCAGTGCCACCAAATGATTGATTCTCCAAGTGGCTGGCAGGTATTGCATCTTTACGCTGGCTGATTCCCATCATAAAATGGAAAAAGAAGACATAGTGTGTAGCTACCACTGCCACACAAAATCATATCGGAAGAAGATGACAGGCAAAAGCTTTTAAGGAAAAACTCATCACTGGATCATTAGTGGTAATCAATTTCAGATAATTCTGTCCTGAAACAGCAGGTACAAACTGTGTTGGTTGCTTTACTTGTCAGTGAGGCTGTGAATAGCATGCTTGGCCAGAATAAGCTGCAATGAAGGACAAACTTTCATCGGCAAACCAAAAGTAAGGCTAGACATACAGTTTTGTATACTTCTATAGCATTGCAGGTGTTCAGTTCATTTTTAAGATAACGAAAAGTACGTTTGTGAAAATATATAATAATACGGTGTCAGCAAAGCTGATAAAAGAACATTTCATACATCAAAACCATATGACTTAGGTTGTACCTGAATGCAGAGCAGCCCCAGGCACCGTGCTTATCTGTGAGGATGTTTACAATCTTCTGGATGAGCTGGGTGGATGTGACGTGATCCCGGTACTTGGCGGCCCTGATCAGGTGATCGCACATCTTCTCCTCATCGCGTTTCTCAGCGGCATACTGAGCACATTGAGACTGCAGACAAAAGAAAACAAGTCTTGTTAGTAATTTTGCTCTTATATGCTTTCATTCGTATTATCTCAATTAACACATTAAACCCTTTATTCAAATGACCTATACCTATTTAAGAACTACAATACAAAACATGTACAGTATGATACCTGTCACATACAAACTAGTTACTTGAAGGCACAAGTATGTTCCTGCGCTACTTTGATGCTGTCCATCAGACTGGGTGTAGAAAACAAAGCACACTACATCATTAGAGTGTGTGTTGACGCCTGAACGTGCGTGTGTGTGTGTGTGTGTGTGTGCGGTAACTCCATGCACACAGGAAACAAATGGAACTCTGGGTCATTTCCAGCCTGTTGTCACAGTGATTAATAACACTGGACATGTATTTGCTAATGCCTTTGGGCTACGCTAAAAAATGTAGAAACTACCCATAATGCACAAGGAGACATTTTTCTTTGTCAGAATTTGTTATCAGAAAAGCCTTTGAACTCAAACGCGATCCTTTAACAAAGCACCTCACACTGCAAATATCCATTTGATAAAACTTAAATTCTGTTTTATCTGTTCATCCCAATGTAGTAGAAGAGTAAATGAATGAGCCACCCTTTGCAAAAACCAATGTTCCAATCGCAATCAATAAATCAAGAGATGAGTAACAAAGCTGGTGAGATGCTGGTACGAATTCAACCCAGAATAAGCCAAAACAGCCCACCACGCACAACACAACACGGCTTCATTTTTCCCCCCCGTGCCTCTTATCTGATTCTGATGCAATGTCTAGCAAACAGCAATCAAGTGGAAAGGTTACAGCAACCACTAGAGCTTGTTTTAATGTAATTCCCTCAGCTTCATCCATTGCGTGTTATGGGCCTAAATTAAATTAGCCTTGGACAGCACATGCTTCAGACAACAAATACAGTAAAGGCAGTGGTCTGGTGTGTTAGCGGCAGCAGACGCTGAAGCCTGCCTCAGCAAAGTTAGCAGTAAACGCTCCAAAGTGCCTTCTAATGGGCCCTCCTCTCCAATTTGAGGATCGACTCTTCATGTATGACAGAAAATCCATAGAGATAAATCACATTAGGGGGGCTTCCCTCTCCTAATTATCAATCTGTGTCTCATTTCGCTGTTCTTAACTCTGCAGTGACCTTAAAGCCACGAGAAGAGGGCAGCGGAATAAAAGAGAGATAAAAGGTAAAGGGTGAATGTTTAAATGTGAACCGATTTGGATGTCTGGCGTAACAAAAGAGCGGGAATAAAGGAACGGAAAGAAAGACAGCGATTTGTCTCTGTTCAGCGCAGAAGGTCACGTCTGGGGAAGAAATGGAAAAGTCTAGATGGGTAACATTCGCTTTGATGAAAGAATGGAGGGAAAAACAAGCAAAAAGGGTTTAAATTAAACATGTTTTAACAACAACAGGTGCTCATCAATATTATTAGGCACTATTATGAAATCAATATTGTAATTTAAGTTAAATAAAATGTAGAATTTGTAATACTAACTGAAATAAATGAAGTTTTGAAGTTTGTTCTAAAGGTGCTTTCTGAATCAGCTTCAAAAACAAAAAGAGCAATCATCCATATTTTTTCATTGTTCCCTTCAACGACTGATTAACACATTATTAATTAGCTGTCATGAGTTCAAACACTTTGGCATAAACAGGCACTTTATCAACTAGTGTCAACGGCACCAAATCCCTGAGCTCCATAATGGGCTTCGTAATTTTCATGAACTTCCTGACAAATGGCTTCCTTGCAGCTGAACATACAGGCTGAATTATAGGAAACATACAGGTGAAATACAAAGCAGTGACATTATCATCACGTTTGGGGCTGTAATTCTGAAGTGACGTCATAAGGCTTTTGGAAACCCAACAAGGTGGACTTAATTCAAAGGGTCTTGCACATGTTTGGCAGTGCTCTGAAGGGGGAACCATAATCTCCAGTCACACTGCAGCTGAAGTTGAAGCCATAGAGGCAGAAACAAAACCATGAAAGCAATGTGTTTATGACTTCAGACAGAGTAATCATCTACATCTCCGAATGTTCTGTGTTCTGGGGAACTGAATCAGACAGGGTCAGCACTCATTTCCTTCAGTGGACTACACCCATGACAAACCATTAGAGCCATATTATTGTAAAAAATCGGTATTGTCGACAGTAGTGTAAAACTATTTATTCTGCATTTCAATAAAGAGCCAAATAAAAAGCATACATGCATATTTCTGAGTGTAACAAAAGTAAGAAGGATTATTTCTGAATTACTGTAAACTGACACTGAATTAAAATTATCTTTATATTATAATTATTTATTTTTTAAATATTTTTTATTATTTAATTTATTTCAAACTTAAAACCAAAAACAAATTGGAGCTGTTAAACTTGACGTGATAAAATATGTTTAACAGATTTTTTACCAGCATCCATTTACTGGTAAATTGTTGAGAAAGATTCCTCATGGGTAATTAATTTCTAATTCATTCTGAGTCAATGTCTTAAAAATTATAAATATGCGTCATCCATAGCAATTGCAGAGCCTCCTAATTACACGTTGGAGTATTATTTTGTTTTATAGAGATATTTGCTGCACGTGTCTTCTTGTAGACGTAAATAAATGAACAATATCTTTTACAAGGCACCGCCTTTAATGTGTTTCTAGAAAAAGGGTATTTCAAAAAACTGCATTGGTTTCTAAAATCTTCTAAATGTATGTGTTGCTTTATCCACCGCAATAGGTGTTGGTGTAAAATGCAGGACTATTTTTTGTACAGGCCGTAAAAACAAAAATTACTTCTAAATAAGTTCTGCAATTTCAGAATTTATAGCTAAGCAAAGCACAATAACATACCGATGACTGCTATTTACCAACGTTAGCAGATCCAATGTTTCTCTGTAACAAGATATGAACAATCACGGGCGGCAGTTTTACCCTCTCCTCCCTAAACAGGGTAGCAAGGTTAAACAAAATAATCATCATCTGCCAGAGACCAGAACTCATTACGTTCCATCAGCACCCGTGTATGTGAGTTAGTTAGTGTGACACGACATGGCCAGGCGTGCATGTAAGTCTACACATTACATACACAGTGAAAGCTCCGCAGTGTTTCTCCGAGAGCGCGTCTAAGCTGTGAAAACAGTAGGGATCTTGTTAAACTGCTTGATTTGCACTCTGTTGACAGTGAAATACACAGCACCGTGACTATCATCCTCCTCTCCTCGCCAGTCCGTCCCTCAGGGTTTCATTTACACCAGGAAACTGTCCTACTGATGCCTCTGTCCTTGCAGCATCTGAGGGAATGCAAATACAGTGCGGAGGATATGCATGCAGCATTTAGAGAAACAAAATGAAAAACGAGCGTATGCCATGTCGTTCGGCCAATCAAATGCGAGAGATTTTCATTGCACTTGATCTTTTGACCCACTTTCGTTCCAAATTTAAAGTCACCGCGTAAAAACCGTAGCCAGGGGAATTCATACAAAAGCAAGCTGGGAAAGTGAAAAGTGACAACCAAGAAAAATGACGCCTTAAAAGTACAATAGCGAGCAAAAGTCACAGAATGACAAAGGCTGACAGGCACTTCAATTCTGGAGCAATACTGCTGTCAGCCAACGCCTCTCTGTATTGATTTCCCTCCATCCCTTGTTCCCTTGGCGATAGATGGAGCAGGAATCTAGTGTAAAGCAACTAGAGAGAGAAAATGTTGCCACCCCCTTTCCAGAGTCAGGGTGACCATCAAGGTTAACACAGGTGCAACAACTTATCAAAGTATCTCTGGCTTCTCTCTTCCCCTTTTCTCCCTCCTTCATTTTGTGCTTTTAATGGACTAGTCACAATGCGTAGATGGCAGATTCTTCATCTTGCCTCCCACCCCCTCTCCAAAAAAAGGCATTTCTTTGGTTCCATTACTCTACACGGGCAGCTGACTCCTGCAACTTCAAGGTCACGCCGTGTGAGAAATTGTAGGAATTAACTGTCCTTTTGAGGTGAAAAATAGTCAAATGAAGGAGATGTGCGGCGAGTGAAAAATGAACACGTCTGCCGGCAGGCGACGAGGAGCAGGTGTGGATGAATGTGAATGCGGGATAATGTTTTTACTTCTGGTAAATAAAGGAAACGCATATGGTTCCATGCCCAATGAACAAAAAAACTACAAGCAGAGAGCCACTGTTGGGAGGGTGATAACACAGGTCAAATAAACAGTCTGAAAGGATATCTTCACAAGCAGAGAACAAATATATTTTATATTCTTATTATTTGTAAGAGCCATTGTGATTTCTATCTATATTTAAAGCTGAAGAGTGTATTTTTTTTTTTCAGCTAATATACTTTCTCCTATCCCAGCTGAGTAAGCAGAACACAAAATGACTGAGGCGTTTAAAAATAGCTAAATGGTGCACAACTGAATTAAACAGCAGTTGACTTCAGACACTTTTTTTTTTTCATAACGCAAGCATGGGACAAGACGCATCGCATCAGCCAATGATAGTGTGTGTGTGTGTGTGTCTGTGTGTGTGTACTGTATGTGTTAGTATTATATACATATATATATATATATATATATATATATATATATATATATATATATATATATATATATATATGAATGCATATTATTGAATGTTTTACAATTTTCAGTTGTTCATTTCAAAGATTAAATATTCACCCTTACAACCATCTACAACATATTACAATACAAAAACCATAAAATAAACATTATACAATTAGAATGCATCAAGAGTAGATCATAAGCATTTGCTTGGCATATAATAAATGCGCAGTATTCATTTACTGCAAGCTGCTCTGAAACTGCAAGCCTGTAGAGTGCACAACAGCACCGTGATTTGAACGTGCAACACTCACATTTATTTAATTATATCACAGCCTCCAAATTTAAGACCAATTAAAATGATTATTATGGCTTTAAATGGACCATTTAAGACTTTGTTTTCCTTAAATTTGATCAAACTGAGTTTAAAACTTTTAAAGACCCCCCCAAAGAACCCTAAAATAGTCCTACTTTTTGTAATGCCTATTCATAAAAATTCAATTTCTGAATTATCTGTATATCCTGAGAACGTCCTCAGCAAATAATGATTATTCTATTAATCAAATGACATATTATGTAATTATTTCGATTACAAATTCTACTAATAAAATAAGAAAGTGTGTCAAACCCTTCAGTGTNTCTCAGCAAATAATGATTATTCTATTAATCAAATGACATATCATGTAATTATTTCGATTACAAACTCTACTAATAAAATAAGAAAGTGTGTCAAACCCTTCAGTGTTCTAAATGTGAAGCAGAAGGGCTCTATTCACCACAGTGTTGGGGACAAGATATAGTATAATGACCTGCTGCTCTGCCATCACCTGGGGAATTAATTAAAGCAAGTAAAGGACAGAACAAGGGAGAGAAAGAAACAGCATGTACGTGTGTATTCCGCAAAGCCATTACTTGCGGTAAAGATAGCATTTACGGTGAAGCTAAAGGATAGCTGCTGACTTATCAAAGGGCACAAGTGTAACCTTACTGAAGCTCTAAGTACACATCATTTAGATGTGCTTTTGTTTGGCTAGTACAGATAACTGTCAGAGGCTGGAGGATTAGTGAACATGCACGCTGGAATAATACGAGGTCATGCGTCTCATTTCGCAGTTGATGTCATTAACTCCTAGTCTCTTCTTACAGGAACACAGACACTAAACGCTAATGAAGTGGCCCATCACCTCTTTTCACACACACTTCAGTCGGGAGTCAACTCAATTACACTCCATCACTTCAAGATCAAGTAAAAGCTAACAAAAAAAGAGCAAGAGAGTGAAAGAGAGAACAATGACCTCGTTCTATCACATCCGAAAGATCTGGCCTTGTGGCCCAGTCTCTTCCACATTTCATTTCTAATAAAGAAAGACTCTCATTAAAGAAGGAAGTCACTCTCTCTCTCTAAATCTGTCCTTTCTTTTCTCCCTCGTAGGTATCGGCCGCCATCGTACAGTTGTTACCGGAAAAATCTTTTCCGTATTAGGGATCCTATTAGAAAGAGAACACTAAAAGATAATTGGATTTCCAGCGGTTATCTCTGTGTCCGTCAGGACCCTGCTGTCCCTGTAATCTCACTCTCAAGGGGTAAAGATAACTCAATCCCAGAGTGGAAGGATGAGTGTGTATGTGTGTGTGTGAGACAGAGAGAAAAGAGGGGAGAGGGGGAGTGTATAAAGGCATATGTTATCCGTCTACGTAATAAAAGTGTGTCTAAATCACTGGTATCCACCATCATCTCTTCTGGTGGATTTGAACCCTGACAGGGAACAAACATAAATTTATTTTTATTTCCTAAATAATTCACCAACTAGAGAATGCACTGGAACAAAGGCCGTCTTCAATGCTGCCACCTTTCTCTCAAGACCCATTCCTCAAATGCACAATATACTATAGCAGTCTGTGCTTCACATACAAGCACCCTGAATAATGTTCAATAAAATTTAGTGTTTTCAGATCTGCAGTTATTTTGATTTGTTCTGATATAGACATTAAACTGTTACAATGTTGCATTTTCACCTTGGTTCAGTTTGCAGTGCCTCACAGATTCCTTTTTTCCAATGATCTATCAGGTCTGTGTCATGGTTATCATATCGATATTAGGAGTATTTGGGTTTCTGGACTGCACTGTCACCAAAGGCGGAAGCTAGTGTTTGTGTTTGCAGAATTGACAACCCATTGAAATTAACAGGACCTATTTATAATTACTTTATACTATGTAATATGATAGGTATAAATAATATAATTAGGTATATCAGGCATATTAGTTTGAGATCAAACATGTCACTAAATAAAAGTCTGTGAAAGTACCCACATTCAGTCATTCATTCACCTTTTATTATATACTTTACTATTTTTTTTTTAATGATTGGGAGTTGCTATCAATACTTCAATGTTTATTTTACTCAGAAAGTTAACAGAAAGTTCTAAATCTGGAAAGAAGAAGCATCAGGCGGTAAAACAGTAAAGAAACTGGCTAAATAATTTTAGCTTTAGTTGCAGCATTTAACAAAGGAAATAAAATGACAAGTGATGTGGAAAAAATAATATACCATAATTACAGGCATTTCTACCTGGGCAGGATTAGATTTCTCAGAGGACCCCTGAGATTGCCAAAAACAGTAGGTAATTTTCTCCGTAATTTTTACGTAGGTTGTATGAGAGCAAAAAAAAAACAGATGTGAAACACAAATGTACCGTACCTTACCTCTTCAGCGAAAACTAGCCCTGTTCGAATATTGCTAAGACACATAACTGTTGATCACAGACAACTAACAGGTAAATTATTCTCATTCTGAATGGCATCAAGGCTAGCATTACACACATTAATTCATGAATGAAACAATGTTAAACAACAAAAAGCAACCTTCTCCATCCATTCTGGTTCTCATATGTCTCATATTTCATGTTGTTCCCTTAAACATCCAAATCCTGTGTAAACTGCTCTTCAGGATGGAAAGGCAGTGTGATCCCCACGGGGGCATCTTTCACTGGCCTGTTATTTTTATTGTGGCCGTGCAAAATGAAACCGGTGGCTCAGAGAAGATGGCAAGAGCCGGAATGGAGGAAAATCAATACGGCAATATCAGTGCTGCACTTATCGGTGGCTCACTGCTTTTCAGGGGTCACAGAGGAGCAACTATATCTAAGTGAGGGATTCAATACTGAGATGGATTCTTAAGAAATCTGTGGTGTGACTGAGAAGCCATATTGTAAGAAATAAAATAAATTTTTAAATAATACAACAACGATATACCCAGATGTATCCAGTTTGGTTTCTCAGTTCAATTTTTGTAAACAATTCAGGATTTTTCAGGGATTTTACACAGACATTCTGGCTGTATGAAATGGACCCACAGCTTTGACTTACACACTGCCATCTTTATCAAAAGTGTGATCCATAACCATCACAAATAACTGTGACCCAGCCATCCGTGCCCTATTTCCGCTCCACAAATGACTGTAGATAAAACCAACCAAAAAATTCTGCCATCTGCCTGTCCAACATCAGTTTCTCTTATTAAAGTAGAGTTTGGGTCAATGAAGCATCACAGCATGGCTATCATCATGAAGCACTTCAGACTTTAAACTCTAAGTGACAAAAAAATGGCATAATCGCACCTGATAGTGCTATAATAAGTCATGTAAAACAGTGTCTATCTCTGCTCCACAGAGAACAGCATTATGGGAGATTTCAAGTAGAGGATTAAATAGTACAGCACCCTTATATGTAACGTTGAAGGCATATTTTTACCTCATTTTTTAAATATATTTAGCTGAATACTGTAAAATCATAAGTAAACTTCTCAGTGTGTTTTTTTAGCATTTTTTTGGCATCCACATTATGTGCCTGACATTGATAATCTGTGCATTTTTTCCACATTTGGCAGAATATCCAGCAGTATTTGTGAGAATAATACATTCTCCACCGTGCTGTGAGTGAGGCTGGAAAAGCAGAAAGAATCGGACCAGAGGGGCCAATTAGAGTGAAAAAGGAAAGCTAAGCACGTCCCTAGAGTGCGGCCGTCTTCCACTGAGCGTCTGGGAGAATTTGGCCAATCCTGGGAATTTGGGGCAGTGGGAATGATGAGGAAGGGTGTTCCGAGGTTCCCTCTAAATGTCACTGTGAGGTAAGGAAGCTTGTTTAAGCAGGATATATTCAACTAATACTGCCAGCTCTCAACTGTTTTACAGGGAACATGCCTCTATAGTGTTGAGTGTTACTGCTGGAATGGCTGCGTCATTAAATCTGTTGTCATTTGTGAACACGTGGTTACCAGCAGCATATATTATCTACTAACGCTGATAATGATAATAAATACATTTGAGCTTCAAATCAGCATATCAGAATGATTTCTGAAGGATCATGTGACACTGAAGACTGGAGTAATGGCTGCTAAAAATGCAGTTTTGCAATCACAGGAATATAATTTTAAATTGTGATAATTTTTCACAATATTACTGTAAATTTCTATTAAATTCGCCTTGGGAAACATAAGAGGAATCTTATGAATTCTTTAAAAAAAAATCTTAACAGTGTTAAACTGGTCATGAACCGTGAAACCAAAATTCCCTTGATCTTTTGACATTTACATTTAGTCATTTAGCAGACACTTTTATCCAAAGCGACTTACAAACGAGGACAATGGAAGCAATCAACATCAACAAAAGAACAATGATATGCAAGTGCTATAACAACGTAGTACATGTAGCAAGTTTTTTTTTTTATTATAGAATAAATAAAAAGAAAACAAATAGAAAAAGAATAAAGCAAGCAAGTGTTAGAGGCCTTTTTTGCTTTTGTTAATTGTATAGTAAATAAAAAGAAA
>SCHK01327850.1:0-11044 GCA_004124795.1 Poropuntius huangchuchieni
ATTAAATTCTGATTGATAAACCTGAATGGAAACCTACAGTTGCTGGTAACCCCTGACTTCCATAGTCTGGAAGTGAATGCTACCAGCAGCTGTTTGGTTACCAACATTCTTAAAAATATCTTCTTCTGTGCTCNTCTGGTAACCCCTGACTTCCATCATTTTTTTTTTTCTCCATACTTTGGAAGTGAATGCTACCAGCAGCTCTTTGGTTACCAACATTCTTAAAAATATCTTCTTCTGTGCTCTGTGGAAGAAAGAAACTCATACAGATGTGGAACAACATGAACATAAATGAAGTTAGAATTTTAATTTAGTGGTGAACTAGCTATTCCTCTCCTCCTTAAATGAGTTCCTAAGTGCAAAAATCAATCGTGAACACTTGAAACACTTAAATCTCCACTCATACAATTTGTATGCTTTTTAAGCAACTCTTTCTTTCACAGGCCTCTTCTGAGTCTCTGCATGGGTCTCGTTGTCTTCCGGTGCCTGCTCACGACTGCATGTGTTTTGGTTATTAGCATTCCCACTGCCTGCGCTAATAGGAGTGCGTTATCACAGCTGTCTATTCAAGTCCTCCCCCTCATCACTCACTTCCCATTGATCCACTGCACCAAGCCTTTTCCGCTTAAGATGTGTGCTTTCAAGAATAATCGCCCGCTCAGAGTCAGGCTCCACAATCACAATCCTTCAGCTAATGTTGAGAGGGGTCACAGGCAAAAGCACTGAGGGATGCAATTTTGGGCCATAAACATGGTAACCAAAATCACAAACTGCAGGGAGCTAAAGCAGGCCGCTCTCTCTGCAGGAGGTCGGCGCTAACAAGCCGTGGCTGCTTTGCGCAGGGCCTGCGGCACCAGAGAAACGAGCCTCCTAGAGCGTCCTTGAGCACAAATGGTGTGCAGATGTACTGGTAAAGTCCCGTGCTGGGGCCCAGTAAGAGCGACCTGTCTGTCCACTCGCACAGTATAGTGGGGGTGCTGGCGAAGTGCCATTGCCTCATACAGCGGCCATGTGCTCCGAGGTCTGCTGACTCTATCACCCCGCTGACCCTCATTGCGTAAGCATGGACGGAAATAGAAGAGCAGAGGTCCTCCTCATCTAGTGCTGCTTAAAGGAAGAACAAGTTTACTTCTGACTGTTTCGAGAGTGACTACATAAAGGAAAGGCATTTTTTCAGTGATTAGCAGATGGTTGTCACATCTGTAAAGCACTACTTAGATGGAAGTAGTTTTATGTAGTAGTTTTATTTATATATGTACATACACCTGCATTCAAAAGTTTAGGGTCGGTAACGGTAACTACTGTTAACTAAAACTAAAATCATTAAAAAAAACACTTTACTTAAAAACGTAAGTTCAGTTATACAAGTCATTTTTAACATACAGTAAATTACATTAAACCAACTTTATAAATAAAGTTGAATCTTATACAACTTTGAAATTGCTCAACTTATTTTGAGGAGTGAAAAATATAATTTGCCATGACTTATTGATCATATCTTTTTTACAGTGCATTATTAAAATAAATAAACTTAACGTAACATAATAATAAAAATATCAATGATACTAATTTAACACTGAAATTTTTTTTGAAAAAAGTTTCATGCTCACCAAGACTGCCTTTATGCATTCAAAAATACAACAAAAATTTTAATACTGTAAAATATTAACACTTTCTATGAAGCCTGTATTTATAATACATAATACATAATAAGTGTATTCTTAAGACATTATAATGAATGAATAAAGCATTATTAAAAAAACAAAAAACAAAACGTATAATATGTTATATCGTCTTATAAATAAGCATAACAAATATTAATTTTGATGTGAGCTGAAGCAGCTGTCACATGATTCTTAATAATGCTGAATTTGTACTCAAAAAATATTGCTTATCAATGTTGAAAACAGTTATGCAGGTTAATAATTTGTGTGGAAACCATGATTTTTTTGGGAGGTCTTCTTCTTCATCATCTTTTTTTTTTTTTTTTAAGGATTCTTTGAATAGAATGTATAAAATAACAATGTGAAATAGAAATCTATTGTGTCTTGCCTGTCACTTTCAAACAAAATAACGTGAAATTAAATATATATACATGGAATATATAAAAACAGTGTTCAGATAGGAAGTTAACAGTGGGCTACTACCAACTGATATTTTACTCAGAAAGTTGGCAAAAAATCAACACATTTCATTCACAGAATTTGACAAAGGTCAAAACAAATGAGGAGAAGCTTTGTGTAACAATAATAAACCACAATTGCTGTCATTCCAATTCAGACAGGATTACAGCTTTCAGACGACCATAATTGCTCCATGATTTTAACCGAGGATGTTTGACGGAAAACACCATCTCGTTCAATTCTGACAGGATTAAAATCACAAAACGCGTCTGTGAAACACAAAGTTACATGACCTCCTCAGGGAAAACCAGATCCATCCAAAAAGGCTTCATCTATACAAACATCAACAGCAGAAAACTGCTAAAAAGCTTATACCACTAATGTGGCCTTTTTTAACAAACCGCTGTTTGTGATTTTTATTAATACATTTGTTTTTGCCAGAGGACATCTAATGGACAATTGTTTACCAAATTTAACAGGACACATGCTATTCTAGTTAGAGTCATGCAAAAAGCACAATTGCTGCTTTCAAGGATTTGTTTGTTCATGTTTTAAGTAAAAGCTCTGACTGTTTGAAATAATGAAGCATTATTCAATTTAGTTACACACACATAATCAAAACCACCATGGAGTCTTCAAAGATAAATACACACACTGCTTTCCCAAGAAAAGTACTTTTTAAAGATAGAAACTCTTTCCTTCTAGGATAAAAGGCCTAGATTTGGGCCTTGCATTTATTATGGTTTATTTTGAGGCATCCTATGCAGAGAAATACTGTCATTCTGCTTCTCTGTATTCCCTCCTGTCTCTGCCCTGAGGGCACATGTAAGAAGGTTTTTGTGTCACACTGGACAGGAAGGTTCTCCCGGTCTAGCCTTTTGTCAAAAAACAGGATGAAAAAAAGCTAGCTGCCAACAGCGGCTTGTCACAGTTATGTTGACCTGAGCTGTTGTGGCTGAGCCCTTCAATGGTGCCGCCCACAGCAGCTTTGCTCTCCTTTTTATACATTGATGCCTCCTGCATTTTACCCAGCACCGCTCATTCTGTGAATGATGGAGGAGCCGGGTTAAACTCGGCTGACAGGTGAGCCCTGATGTGGAATACAAGGCCATTTCTGAAATTACGTGAGGTTACAGTGTTCCGTAATCTTAGTGACAGGATAGTCAGTTCACTCTTGCTACTGCAGGTATTGACCTATTAGCATTTATATAGGATGATTGTATCTAATATCCAGCTCGCGAATCTTATTTTCTGCTCTTACACAATGCAGCAAGGTACTGTACCAAACATCACAATTGAATTTACTAAACACCCACAGCTAAATTTACAGCGGAGGCTTGCCTCCCTTCAGCCCATTGATGTATAACAGAGACCCCTTAGCATGCCATGGGTTTAGTGGGGGTAATTGAGAATGAATGGGAGAAAATCACATGAGAGGAGGCAATTGCTTATGATTGGTTTGTGCAATAAATCCCTACTCTTGTTTTTGTGCGAGCTCTCGGCCTGAATGATTTTGAAGAAAATGATGGCGTTACTAATTATAAAGTAAACAACTCACCCACTTACTGCAGATAGGCTATCATTGCTTTGTGTCATGTCATATAACTTGATGAAATTAAATATGTATCTTCATGCCTTTATGACGATGACCCGGAAACAGCTGAACATCACAAAATGTTCACAATAAAAACTATGAGTGCAAATAGCCCAACCTGTTGGCAAAGGCTTTTTACACTAACTCCACCCAGAAACGTGTGATTACTACAAAAGATGATAGTTTATTAACCAGTCCAGTGGCGTAGATGGTAAAGTCATTTTTAATGCGATCGACCCGGGTTCGAATCGGGCACTTAGTCTAAATAGCAAATCGCTAAGAAAATACTACTATTTTCACTTAGCATAAATAGCATCTAACCAAGTTTAAGAAATATTGTAAAAGTATTGTTCATTCTTAATGTTAAATAAAGTAGTTAAATAATGTAAACTAATGAAATGTTTATGTTTAAATTGTTATTTATTAATTTGTGTTTTCTGCAATTTATGTATTTTTAAACTTTTCTTTATTATTATTTAATTTCTTATTATTTATAACGTCTGTCTTTCTTGTCTGGCTTAGAATCTTTCTATATCTCTATCTATCTATTAAATATAATATTCTATGTGTGTGTATGTGTATGCATATTCATGGTGTCTCAGAAACACTTCCAAATCCTGCATCCCTTGCTGTGCAAATGCAGTCTGCTGAAACATTAATAAGCCAATTTAATACTCCTGTCCTTCTGTCCTTGTGGGCAGACACAAAATGGCTGGAGGGTCTGAGTGCAAGAACACTCTGTGTTTACCCCGAACATCTGTTCACCGTATATTTCATTACACTTTTTCCTTGCTAGAGGACCCGCTTGAGCCCAACTACAACTTTACAGCCTCTGTACTCGCACCCAGTCTCGATATATCCATGACGCACTGACTTGGGAACATTAGCTAGACAGACAGAGGGTTATCAGCAGGGCACATTGTTGTGAAAAGCAGCATCAAATAAATCTGTCAGCTGACTCCTAGCGTGATTTTGATTGGGAATCCAGGGAAAGATGCCAGAATATCTTCCCCGGATTAATCATGGCAGATTAAGTCGAGGATAATCTAGTCTAAATAATCCTAAACAGCATGGATATTTCATCTGCTCACTCGCCTCAATCTGTGGCCATAACACCAAAGAGTGTGTGGGAATGCTGAAATACGTAACTATTCTCCTCCTCACATCCAGTTTGACACATTGATCCAGGCTAATTAAGGCTTGGACATGATCCCATAGAAACAAGTCTCTCAGTTTGATTGAGCGTAATATAATGAGCACCATCTCACTGAAGACCTTCAGTTCTCATCCCTAAACCATGGCACTTCTGGACTGGAATAATCATGAAGAGGAGTGTGTATGCCCTTGATGTGCTGCTAAGATGTCTTCATTTCTACACCATCAGTCTAAAATCTCATTGCTGGGAGCACTCCGCTGACCCATGATGTATCGATTTCTCAGGTGCCCTGACAAGAGAGAGAGATAACCTGGACAGGTTGTCCTTGGACCTCAGAAGCCTCGTCGCCTGTGATCAGCGAGCATATACAGTACAATTCTCCGTTTTCTGCCATTCAGCTGGCCACTCGATGTATAGTTTCTGTCAGCAGCTGGAAAATCAATTGATGTACTGATGGGATGTGACAAGAAGACAGCCTATATTTGTGTTGGGGGATGAGCCCGTGTCCCTCTCAGTTAAACTGATTTAAATTTGATCCAAGCAAAGGACAGTGGACATGTTAGGAGAGCTGTCCAGAAAAGGGATCATTTGTAGGGATATCTGTATATTTGGGATTATCATTTGCATCTACAAAAGATACAAAATTGAAGCTCCCAATGATGTGTGCATGTATATTAGTTATGTAGCTACCGATGCGATGCGATGCATAAACCCATTATAATAAATGTCATATTACCAGTGCCCTTCAGCAAATAGGAAATATACAGAAATTAAATAAATCAATACTAAATTCTAAATTAAATATAGATGAATACTTAACCCTTAAATGCATGAATTTCGATTCAATTGTGTATCAAACAGTGCCACCCTGAGGAATTTAGATGCACTGCACTTAATGAGTCATGTGCGGAAAAAAATACTTACACATTTACATACCTCGGGTCTCTAGCGACCCTATACACTTTTTACAATAAAATAATTAGAAAACAGGCACTATTTTTTTTCTTGTTATATTGTTTACAATGAATAGATTGAGGAATACTAAGAAAGCTGATGTCTAACTTTAAAAAATAAAGGAGGGAGAGGGTAGAGAATGATGTCCCGGGTCGCTAAAGACCCGAGGTATGCATTTAAGGGTTAAAGCTACAAAAGTTATTGATTTCCTCTTGATTGACAGATATCACAGCAACTGGGTTATTAGCTTATTTGGCTGCTATTACTTTAAGAGTTGCCGCTGCTGAATGTGATGCGAATCTGACACACATGGTTGTAGTTTCATTCGCGCATTAATATGAACCGATACAAGCTACAGCGTGTTGCCGTATTTGTGCATGCAATTGACGCGCACAAGAACAGTATAACAGTTGATCTGCAAACCCAAATAATTTTTTTTCTGATGAGCTATCAAAACATTGCTTCATTTGTGAGCTGATGGTGTGCGTTTAAAGCAGGACTATGGCATATGATTATTCAACCAATGGCAGAAGGGGGAGTGTTTTTGGAAAGTCTGTTTGAAACATCTGGTCATTATTTTTGCAATTCCATTTAGTTGGTGGCACAAAAATGACACACTTTACTCCATTAGGTCTCCCGAGCAATAAAGGAGCTACCGCTGAGCAATAAATTTCCCCCTAAGTCTTTTACAGTTCTGAGGATCCTTAGTTACTTATTCATCCACACACTTCACAAGGCAGTAGCAGCGGTTCATACATGAATCTCTCTCATGCGACTAATGCAGATGTTCAATTCTGTTGAAAAGCCCTCACAGCAGAGGCACTCACCCACCTGAGTCTCATGAAGAGGATGAAGGCGACCAGCAGGGCTCCCAGAGAGATACAGTGTCCCAGGTAGTTTATGATGACTGCAATGTGGTAATGCAGCTTGCTCTTCTTCTGAAAGATCACAAAGGGACAGACACACATTAGGAAGATGAGAGACTGATGTCCTGCAGATATCTGACATCTAAATCCCAACATGGAATAACTCCTAAAAGCTTTTTGGGGCATTACAGGGATAGAAAAAAAAAAAAAAGTTACTGAGGACTCTTAGGAACTCTATAAGGAACAAAAATAACTCAACCAAAAAACCCTCTAAAACTCTATGATATTTTGCTACCTGTTAATTATCCTGTCACTTTAATGTGATAGTTTAATATAATAAGCCATACAAGTAAAAAATCTATCCAATTAAAAGTAATTACAAGCAGTTTGATTTATTAACAAAGCACATTTAATTAATTCAATGAAAAAATAATTTAAAACATTCATGCTGCTTAATAATTTTTCAAACACAAGCACACACATTCAAGTATATACATAATATTTAATTATGTTAACTGAATGATCTACATGCTTTTATGTATGGTTTTGCAGATTTGGTGTGTGTGGTTCTGGCTTTGAGTGGCAGGTTTCAGAAATTGTGTGACAAATAAAGATTTTGTGTGTAAGCAGCTGAAAAAACTGTAATTTGTAGCATTAAATTTGTTATATTAAGAAATTGCAGTCCATCGTCATACTACTGAATGAACTGGACACCTTTAACATCCTTTAATCTTTCAATTTTCTAGATTATTACACTTATCTGGTGCCGCCAGATTAGATTTGTTTGCCTCAGTGGACATTAATGATAAAATAAGCATGAAATAAATAACTTACTACACAGCAGCCAACACACGGACTGACCCTTAACCTAATCACATACTAAAAAAAACCCAAGTCTCATCTGTAATTATTAGCCTTGCACATGAGGATCTCATTACACTGCTCTGCCTGACACTAATGCTAACAGCATCCAACCAGCAACTGTTTCCAACTGTTATGAATATTTCGCTCTGTGATGAGTGAGGCAGATGTTCATGGTCTCCACTATCACGATGATTGCCAACCTGACATAATTCCTTTAATTAAGCGATTAGCTTTGGCTCAGTCAAACGGTAGCTTGCTTATAGCACAACAACTCACATAAAGCTGAAGTTTATGCCCATGTTTGAGCTAACATGTCATGTTTGTGGGAAAAAAAACATATTAATAGCCTGGCCAAATGATTCCATGAAGCATATGTTGATCACGTAACACTCAGGTTAGTGTGTGAGAGCATATAGGCATCATGTGCTCTTTCATCACCGGCCCAGCACCTTTCCTTTCTCTAGCCCCTCACTGCGTCCTCCTGGTGCAAAAATCTGTCGCTGAATTCCTGCGGCCGTCACAGGACAGGCCTGTGAGGCAAACCCCCACTGGTCACTGCAGACCCTGCGGACCACTGAGACCAGAGGACCAGACTGTCCAAGCAGGGGGAGGAAAGGCAGTTCTGGAATCCAGTGCCTACAAATCCACAAGGCTCATGACACAAGCCAGCTAGCACGATTTAACCCAGCAGAAACCGCTTAGATGGCAAATCAATCAGAAACTGCAAGGACTGATGTGCTTATTGCTTTAGGGATGAGGTAATCCTTTAGGAGAGAATTTGGAGAACAATGAATACATTTTTTGCTCAACATAACATAACAGTCCCCATAAGAGATATTACAAAACGAGGTTGACTTTCAAAGATTGATCTCTTCTTTCCCAGATACATGAATTAAGATGCCGCCAAGATGTCTGCCAAAGCGTGCATCATCTGAAAGGCACTATGATCAATTTTAAATGCCTTGTGTGTGTAAAGGCATCTGATAACAACTTCAAGGGTTAGTTTACACTGAAATGATTCTTAGTTATTCACTCACCCCCACATTGTTACTATACCTTCATATAAAAACACAAAAGAAGATATTTTTATGAATGTTTTTCTGCTGTTTTTGTGAAACAATAAAATTCAGTGGGGTCGAAAACAACAGTGGACTCCATTCACTTACCTTTTTAAAATATCTTCTTTTGTGTGTTTGAGCGTGAGTAAATGATGACAACATTTTCATTTTTGGGTGAACTATCCCTTTAAAAATAGAGTGGATTCACACACACTACTGTTCAATATGAGGGTGGTAAGACTTGTAAAATGTTCTTTCTCACCAAATTTTAAGGTCACCACAGCTACTATTTATTACACATAGCTGCTATTTATTAAAATAATAATAATAATAAAAACAGAATGTTTTTTTATTTAAAAATATGTTTTTATAAATATTTGTTTTAATAATAATGTACTTTAAAATGAGTGCTGCCAAACGATTAATCGCAATTAATCGCATCCAAAATAAAAGTTTTTGTTTACATAATATATGTGTGTGTGTGTGTGTGTGTGTACTGTGCATATTTATAATGTATATATATATATATATAAATACACACATACAGTATATATATTTTAAATATTTACATGTATTTACATGAATACATTTATATTAATATAATTTATATTATATAAATATATTTATTATATATGCATAACGTTTTCTTATATATCTATATGCATGTCTGTATTTATATATACATAATAAATATACACATATAGTTCACACAAATATATTATGTAAACAAAAACTTTAATTTGGGATGCGATTAATCGTGATTAATCATTTGACAGCACTATTTAAAATATAATTTATTTATCATTTCTGATTGAGATATCAATTTAACATGTTGATTTGTTGATCAAGAAACATTTCTCATTATTAATTTTTAGAACAGTCATGATGAATATTTTTATGGAAAACATGATAATTTATATTTTTTTTTTCCAGAATTCTTTGATGAATACAGAGTTCAAAAGAGCTGTATTTGAAACATCTGAAATCTTTTGTAACATTCTGAATGTCTTTACTGTTACTTTTGATCAATTTGATGCACATTCTTTTATAATTTTGATTTCTTTCGATGTACTCTTTTATAAAGAATTTATAGTGCTATATCTCAGCTTAATTAAATATAATTATGTATACACTGTTTAAAAAATCTGTAAAAACAGGGCACTATGTGCGCTGTAGGCTGTGAATGAATTTGCGTATTTTAATTATAACTTTCTCATTTGTGGTTATTCATTATTATACAGTCTGTTTAAATGAATATTCAGAAACACATGTAGGGCTACTATTTGTCTTTTTTCTATGTAACTTTTATTATACTGCAGATAAAAATAGGCCTATACCCTTAATACGGATCAATTATATTGGAACGCATCTCCAAAATAAATTGCATACACAGATGCACGTTGCCATTACAGTAGGCAGTGCCAAACAACAGGCAAATAAAATATGAACTGAAGTTACAAAATTGATTCAGTGATGTTTTCTTTTCTTTTGTTCTTTTATTAAAAGAGATAGTTCACCCAAAAATGAAAATTCTGTCTTCATTTACTCACCCTCATGTAGTTCCAAACCTGTTTGAATTTCTTTGTTCTGCCGAACACAAAGGAAGATACTATGGAAGTCAATGGTAACACAAACAGCCATTGACTTCCATAGTAGGAAAAAGATACTATGAAAGTCAATGGGTGTTTCGTGTTGCCATTGACTTCCACGGTATTTCTTTTCCTACTATGGAAGTCAATGGCAACACAAAACAGCCTGGTTCCAAACATTCTTCAAAATATCTTCCTTTGTGTTCGGCAGAACAAAGAAATTCATACAGGTTTGGAAATACATGAGGGTGAGTAAATGAGTGCAGAAGCGAGTTCTATTTTGTCTTCTTGCAGTTGAATCTTTTAAAAACACAATAAATGCTTATACAGGAATCGAGAAGCAGAATTTAAATTTAATTTTATAACAAGTAATTTAATGCCTGACCTTACGCATCTGATCAGGTTTCCAAAATTGGAATAGCTTTTCGATTCCCAACCCATACTAAATTATTTAATTCTTGCATGCAAAAAGACCTGTATGGTGACTGGGGCTATGTAAAAAATTTTTTTTGCAACTTACTAGGTTTATCATTTGTCATTTTTTCTAGATAATGTCGATAATCGTCTGTTACCTGACTGTTGACACTGACATTGTGATACTTACGAGACATCGTCAATACCTGTGTATATCGTCATATTGCCTAGCCCTAGATTGCATTTAAACAGCTTCAAATCACTTGTTTCTAAACTGAAATGCTTAAAAACACATGCAGACGTTACGTTTTTGTGACCACACAGCAACATCACGTGAGCGTGTAAAAAGAAAAAGAAAAGAGACAATAGTCCAAAATCTCTACCAGTTGACAAATTTCAAACCAGTCAATCTTGTCTACCAGTATC
>SCHK01327895.1:0-12664 GCA_004124795.1 Poropuntius huangchuchieni
TAAACCCAAACTCACAACAACATGCAGAGATGGAGTTGAGAGGCTCCACACATGTAAATGATAAATATTAGGAAGTAATGCAGGGGATCATGTCAAAGACTATAGAAATACAAAGACAGTTCACTCCTATACTTATGAATGAGAGAAACTGCAACGCACAATATGGCGGGATAGTCCCGCCTTCTAAATGAAAGAGCCAATCGCTGATTGGTAAAGTCATTGCGTCTCTGCAGCGGCCGATAGAGTCTCCGGTTCCCATAGAAACCTGAGGCTAGAGCATGAGCAGTCATAAGCGCGTTGGAGCTACGCATGCGCATTGGTTGGTCTAGCCTGAAAAATAAGGTTTTTAAACGCTATTTGAGCATAAGAAGCAACATTCATGGTGCAGTTCATTTCAGATTTTGTTGCTGATTTGAAATATGTTATTTAATCGCGAGTTCAGCAAGCCATTTTTGAGATGTCAGGATTCCCCCATTCATTTAGATAGGACTTGGTCTTGTTTGAGCTGCCCGAAGGCGTTGCAAATATGGCGGCCGAGTGAACTGACTTTCCTTGAAAGGGACCTTTGATCATGTTTATCCATCAGAATTTGACTGGATGAGAATGGGGTTGTGTACAATAATATTATTAGTTAATATCATTTTTGCTTTGGCTGTGAGACCTTGGTTATATCAGCAGAAAAATCATTTCAATTATAGGGACTGAGTAAGTTATTACATTTTGATGAAATTATGAAAACAAACATTTGTGACCTGTGCTGGCAAAATTAACCTTCAAAATGATGTATGATTTGTGAGAAACGACCAAACAAATGACTAAGCCACACCTGCTTAAAATCTATGGAATCGTCAAAGTCAATTTTGAGAAAAATAATAAAATCAAGCTACTGTAATGCACAGATCCTATATAATGTGACTGATTTTCGCCAATACTTGTCGCATTTTTTCTCTTGAGAATAATGTGTATTAATAATAAGTTAGGGCTTGAGCTTATATTGTTTCATTAAAATTTTAACTTTTAACTCTGTATGTATGTTTGTGGATCAGGTCATATGGAGATGCTGCTCACTGCAGAAAGGCTCTTCACAGAGCTGTACAGTGTACATCAGACTACCCTGAGCATGTCTGTGATGTCCTGATCAACTTTGAAAGAGTGGAGGGTGAGTACATTGATGCATGCATAGATTTCTGTTTATACTGGTGCCCATATTTGTAGGGTTTATGTGGGTGTTGTTGTTTCTCTCAGGCTCTCTGGAAGACTGGGATGCTGCAGTCCAAAAAACAGAGACTAAACTCAACAGAGTCAATGAGCAGAGAGCAAGAGTAAGTCCTAACTAGCCTTTATGGGATTTTTCACGTACTTGGCATGCATTTCATTTTATATAGGTCCGTTTTTTCAGAGGTAATGTAGTGATGAGCGAGCAAATATATGTATCACGCTTGTCTGGAAGCTTGCCATGTAGAAATGTCCTTTTGATGCTGTTTTTGCAGGTGGCTGAAAAAGAGGCTCTCCAAGCCAGACAAGAGGGGGAGAAAGCCGAGCACAGGAGAAAAGCCAAGTCAGATAAAAAAGCCCAAAAGAAGAGCCAGAAAGCAAACAGAGCTGGGGATAAACGGAAAGCTGAAGATGAGTACGAGGAGGAATGGGGAGAGGATACAGGTATGGATGAAGTTGCATAATTCTGTTAGTTTTGTTTAAAAAAATCTGTTTTTAGAGAAATTGGAAGTCATTGCTAAACAAGTGGGGTTTAGACTTCAGCTGTACTGACATATCAAATGTGTGCAGAGCTGCCGTCCAAGAGGCTCCGAGGGGAGGAGGACTTTGGTAGCACAGCCACAGAGGAGCTCATGGAGACAGAAAGTGGGCTTTTCGGCCGACGAGCTCCACCACCACGTAAATCTGAGCCACCCGGTTTCCGTAAGAACCAGCTGGGACTGTCTGAAGCACCGCGACAACCCCAGGACAAGGAGCAGCGCAAAGATGAAGATAGTGTATTTGTCAGTAACTTGGCTTTTAATATGGAGGACCCAGAAGGCAAGCTGCGAACAATGTTTCAGGGTTGTGGGACTGTACAGCAGGTGCGGCCCGTGTTCACAGTGAAAGGTGTGTTTAGAGGCTATTGCTATGTGCAGTTTGAGGACCAACTGGCTGTATCCGAGGCGCTGAAACTGGACAGGCAGGAGGTGGATGGGCGGCCCATGTATGTGTCTCCTTGTGTGGACAAGAATAAGAATCCTGACTTCAAGGTATCTAGAATGTAATGTAAGAACTTAATTTGTGATATAGTGTCTCTTGATGTTCAAGTGAACAATTTGTAGTACATTTCTTATTGGTTATGATTTTTAAAATGTGAATCATTTGTATGATGTGTCTTAGGTTTTTAAGTACAAAACAGCAATGGAGAAGCACAAGATCTTTATCTCGGGCCTGCCGTACTCCTGCACTAAAGAGACACTGGAAGATCTCTGTAAACAGCACGGCACAGTGAAAGCCATCCGGCTTGTCACCAACCGCTCCGGCAAACCCAAGGTGTGTGGTAGGCCTCTGGCAATAATATAAATATACAGTTAGACTGTCCCAGTATCCTGCACAATATAGCGCATATATAAAATGAATGTATACAGTCCATTACAATTACATTGATCAAAAGTTGCTATAAAAAGGTAATAATGTTATGTTACAAAAGATTCTGTTTCAAATAAATGCTGTTTTTTTTTAAACTTGCTGTTCATCAAAGAATCCTGAAATTTATACAAAATACTATGCTGCAAAACCTGTTAACACTGGTGGTAATAACCATTATTAATAAGTGAGCACAAATAATAGAGCAGCAAATCAGCATATTAGCATGATTTCTAAAAGATCACGTGAAACTGAATACAGTAGTAATGATGCTGAAAATTCAGCTGTCACCACAAGAATAAATAACTATTTTCTATTCCAATATATTTTAAAATTTAATTTCAAATTATAATAATATTTAACAATATTACAATTTTTACTGTATATTTCTGATAATAAATGCAGCTTTGGTGAGCAGAAGAGACTTTTTAAGAGATGAATAAGACATTTTAAAGTCATAATGATTCTCTTCTTTTGAAAGTACTGTAATTTTTGCTGGTCTTAAAGTCTTAATTCACCCTTCCACGAATGAAGGCCTTAGAAGGTCTTAAGTTTAGAACGTCTTAAATTCATAGTCCTGGCATTAAATGTTTTATGCACAGTCAAAATGAATACCTTCCTCAGTATTTTTGTCATCTTCAGTATTTTGTCCAATTCAAATATCTAACATCCTTAAATCAAGATACATTTTTTTGATGCAAAATGAAGATATGCGTCTCAACAAAATTGAGTTAATACTTAAAACCATAATAAATATGTCAGTAGATTATCAAAATTTCTTTTTCATTTGAATTGGGTAGATTTTTCTGAGACCAGTGGCTGATTTTTGTTTTAATCATGAACAAATTTTTTACGAATTTCTCATAAATCATGACTTATTGTGTCATTAATTTCTCAAGTAAATGTATTTTGATTAAATACATTAATATTTTAGATATTTGCAGTGAAAAACAAGACAAAACTAATGAGGAAGAACAGCACATTTTCTGCAATGTGATCAGAAGGAACGGTAAAAGCAGCAGAGCAATTTAAGTCTTTTTCAAATGAATTAAATAAAAATGTAGAATTATTTGGAAGCTTCAAACTTTTGAAATTTTGCTAATACGACTCATTGACTCATTGCTTGCTAGATGTTTACATTTAGAGAAGAACATATTGATTTCATAAAACCTGCTAAAACCCTGTATAGTCATCTCCAAGCTAATTTTCTCAGAATATAATATTAATATTTCTGCAGATGCATTACATGTGCAAAAATTGAACAGATATTCCTATTTCCTATGTTGTCGAGCGTTCACATGAATGCGTGTGTGCTCTGTAGGGTTTGGCGTATGTGGAATATGAGAATGAAGCGCAGGCCTCGCAGGCTGTGCTGAAGATGGACGGCACCATGTTGGAGAACTTAACGCTCTCTGTTGCCATTAGCAACCCCCCGAGCAGGAAGATGGAAGATAAAGAAGCGCCTAGCCGAATCCTGGGGGCAGCGATGCTAAGGCAACCTCAGGGAGCGTAAGTACATAATACACCAGGTTAGCTGGTTGTGTGTTGAATTACTGCTATGTAGATGTCAGTAATTATGGTGTGAAAATCTGTGGTCTTTGATGCGAAGACCCGTGCCTCCAGAGGAAATTCATTTATTTTCAATTTTTTGATATTCGATTTGGGAAATGGAAAAGAGGTTTCAGCTGCCCCTTACTATACATTTTAAGGCTAAATGATTAATTAAAATAAAATTAAAATTCCAATACAGCTTATCAAAGGCTGCAATTTAATTAGTTAAATATACCTGCTGTGTGAATGAAGCGTCTCAGGATGTGGTATATTCAGTGTCTCAATGTGGCTTGGTTAGCAGCAAGTGCTTGAGTTTGGGTCGCTTAAACCTGCATTGGGAAAACAACATGCACCAGCTGTTACAACAGATTTGTAGTGAGAGAAACTTGAAACTTTGAGGGCTTCCCACAGTTTTGCACCTAAAGGAAAGCTTAAATATTATAATTTTGATATAATACTGTAAAATAAAATTACTGTTATCTTTCTTAGATAATCAATTTATTTTACAGTGAAATAGTATTGTATAGGTTTTTTTTTCTTCAGTTTAATATTATTTGATAATGTTAAATGTTTTTTTTTTTTTTGCAATAAAGCAAAAAAAGTCTAATTTTTAAGTTGCGATTGATTTATCAGATTTACTATAGTTTTTAACTTTCATAAATATTTATTTGTTTAATGCTATTTAATAATACTATTTAAATTAAATTAAAGGCACAATATGTAAGATTTTTGTAATAAAATATCCAAAAACCACTTGCTCAGTGAAATGTATTTAATGCAGTTGTGTACTTACATTATCTCAAAAGTTCTGTAGGATTTGTAAATTCAAAGAAATTCCAGATTTAAATAATGACCCGTCCCTGGTCATTGTCGCCTATCAATGATGCTTGTGAACAAGAGCAGATGTATGAATAATGTAAGTAAGCAATTCATTCATCAAACAGTGTATAGACAGCTTTATGATTACAAGGGGAGTTTTTTTTTAAAAGTGCTTAATCTCGTGCTAGACTGAAATCAGTCATAATGTTCTTTGACAATGTAAATGTTCAAACAGCGAATAAATTATACAGATAAAGCGAGCAAAGAATAACTGTGGAAGGTACAGGTAAAGTTATTTCATTACCTCAACCGTGAACATGAATCGTGAATTCCATACATTACTTAATTAATAGTGAAACCGCCATCTCCCATCCTTCCACCCGTCTTCACAGCGTCATCAAGCTTCGCCTTTGTTATTGTTTTAAACATATATAAAAAAAACGTATATATATATAAAATACCAATTACATTTTTCCGCCCAAATTGTGCATTGTTTTTTTTTCTTGGTTGCTTAAAAACATCAGTTCTTTCTCATTACACATTTTGTTCAAATTTGTTTTTCAGAAGAGGAAAAGGACGCACTCAGATCTCTCTGCTGCCACGCTCTCTGTACCGGCAGAGTGCTCCAGATGCCAAAGCAGAAAACGGGACCGTTTCTGCACCACACGATGCCATGACAGACGGAGTGCACGGAGGACCTGGAACCACCAGCCTGGACACACAAACCAAGTCTCTGTCCAATGAGGACTTTGCCAGGATGCTCCTCAAAAAGTGAAACTGTATGCGGACAACACGAGAAGAATACCTGCCTTCTGACAGAAAGCCATGCTGTGTCCTTACGAAGTCCGGCGGAGAAACAGCGTTTTAATTTAGCCTACTTTCTGTAAATACGTGACCGCTCCCGATATTTAGGAAAACTATTTTAACACCTCAACCATGGAGATGTGAGCTGTATTGTTTTCTTTATTTCTTAGTAATAATGAACGGGATTTGGGGGGCAGATTTCAGATTTTGTCAGCGAGTATTTTTTTAACAGGATGTTAAAACAAACGATGTGATGATTGTTCTTTGAAAAGGTATATGCAAGAACATTTAATACGAAGATACATGATGTATTATAAATAGGTTTCAACTCTGCTTCATTTCTCAGTAGGTCCCTTTCGGGGCAGCTGATATGTAGATGCGTCCTGCACCTCTGCCTTGTCAAAGGCAACAACGACAACAAAACAAAATAAAGATCAAAACCTTTATTTTACATATTCTCTGAACTGCATGTTGTATAAATAATTTATTTGCAGTACCACAACCATTTGAAACAGTCTTGCATGAGTAGATTTACAACTAATAACCGTCTTCATAAATGAAGACTAAATGGAGTAATAGATGATGTTGTCAGCAAATAAAATCCAGCACCTTGCCAACAACATATCTGTAAGTAAGAGGTTCGACTTGTGTGTTTATTAGACTGCAGCGCTTTAATTAAAAAGCTGTACACTGTCCTGTCCTGGAAATGAGTAGATTCTAGTTTTATCACGCATTTTGTATTTTTTCCAAGCGCTGCCCTTTGAATCTTGTTTAATTGCTGACACGGCTTGTAAACCTGCCTTACCTTGTGTGCTCAATAATGGTCTGAAGATTAAAGCTTGTGCTCCACAGCCAGATTCAATTCAACCTTCAGTCTAGAACTCCAGTTTAATCTAGAAACTTCAATTCCATGTGCGTTTGCGGTCATATATTTGAGTCGAGGGATGGCTGAGGAGCACAGTTGCTGCTTTAGAACCGATTGGGTCCTTCCCGGAAGTTGAAGAATCTATGCAGCTGTATATCGCTAGAACCTTCCACTACGAGTTCACCTGATTGTGAACCCATCCTATACTGTATTGTATATACACACACACACAACATATATCATCTAAAATGTCCTGGATATTAGTATTATTTACTGGTTTTGATGGCTATGATGGGCTTGTGTACTTCATCCACTATTAAATGTTAAGCTGATCTATTTTTTTAACTGCAGTGTCATACACTAGACAGTTCCCTCCCGTGTTCTTCTTTTGAATGTGTTTGATTCTCGTTCACACCCCTCAATGGTTGGCCATAGTTTTGTAAAGCATTTGTATATTTTGAACTAAAAAAAGAAAAGTAGCTCTATATATTTGCGTTTGATCACCACAGTGGCCTAAAGTAGTGATTGAGAAAAAATAAAAAAAACGTGCTGTTGCAATGTCTTGTTTAACATTAAAAATAATGAAAACATGGTATACATGTGGTAAATTGTGCACTTTCTTTTCTTAATTTGGTTTATTGTATCAATTATTTGATTATAGATTGGCCATTTTTATTTACTACTGTCAGTGTCATCTTTAGGCACACTTACAATTATTTCTAATAATGTCCCTGTTGTATTTCCTTGTGTTGCTCAAATTGTGTGTAGTCATACAGTTTCATTTTTCCTTTTTATTAAAGCCTAAATTGTTTAATGAAGCAATTAAATGTATGTGGTTGTCAAACATGACTTGTGTTCATTTGTAACATTTTCTCATTTTGTTTTAGCCATACTTTTGTTTTGATCTTTTGTCAAAGGTACAGCTGACATTTTTCATATTTAACAACAGTGCCATTATCCTACATATGAAAAGATGAGAAAAAGACATAAATCCACCAAATACGGATATGAGAAGTTGCACAATAATTTATTACACACTATAATAAAATAGCTTCTATGAGTAGTAAAATAAATTAAAGCTGTTTAAATAGATTAAAGTGCTTGAAAATAGTGGCAAACATCAGTCAAAAAAGTTAAAATAAATTTCCTAGCATTATTATTAATACAACTTTTCAGAAATACTCCTATAATCAATAATAAATCTTCCTAAATAACATTTTGAACAGCTGTAGGCAATTATATTCCTTGCATCATTTTCATGTGGAAAAAAAAGACTTAAGTAACATCTCAAAATAAATGATCTTTTCAACTAAACTTTAAAGAAAGTCATGGATTATATTCTGTTAAAGATGAACTATTACTCAAACTGGGTTTTGCAGGATCTAATTTTTGAATTTTTCTTTCTTTTTTTTTTGCTGTAACCTGCCAGCTTGTGAGAAATATGTGTAACAAGCTGTTCACAAAATACACTTCAGCTAGAAAAGCATCTGAAAGACATCACCAGAAAACTGCAATCTTTCACATTTAACAGACCTGTCCTTTTTCCAAGCAACCTTCATAAGAGATTAACTCAACCTTGCATTTTGAGACTAAAAAGAGTCCAAGTATAGAAATAAACACCACAAAAGTACGAATATTGAATATTGTTCCCAACAGACAGCAGAGTTCATTTATGCAACATTATCATTAACTCACAAGCAGAAGGATGCAGCTGCTGAAGATCTGATCTAATACTGTTCATTCACTGAATAAGAAGAGCTTTTCTTTCATTTCAAATCTAAAACCAACAAAGTAGTAGAGGCTAAAATGTGGACATTTCGAACAGACAACAAAGAATTTGTAACGAATAAAGCTACACAGTAAATGCACAAACTCAAAATGGATCAACAGTTTATCCATGTAGGTCCCATGCTGGCAGTATAAGATATGGCACTTCAATACGCCACATGCAATCTTGTTCCACTTACCAGTGTACATCTATCAGCTATGCACAGGTATGGTGTGTTTACAGTCAGGACAGGCGTGATGACTAGCCCCGGGCAGCCCCACTGCATGCTCACTAGTGGCTATCAGTAGCGTATCAAGTGTAATTTCTGTGCATTTCGCGATGAAGCGAATAAAGGGCCTTACGTCGCCCTCGTTGGCAGTATCCAGAGCGGCGTAATACTCCGCCCTCTGCTCTTTCCGAATGGTGATCGGCGGATAACTAGCTTGCATTAGGATTAAATTCATGAGCAGGCGAGACGTCCGTCCGTTCCCGTCCACAAACGGATGAACGTAAACCAGTTTATAGTGTGCGAGAGCTGCGAACTCCACCGGGTGGAGATGCAGCGCTTCCTCAGAGTTCAGCCACTGCACCAGCTCCTGCATGTGCTTGTCTAAGTCCTGCGGATGCGGTGGGATGTGATGGCCCACGAACACCTGGCTGGCACGGAATCGGCCGGCTTCCACGGGATCGGCGTAGCCTAGGACCCGTCGGTGTATCTCTAGGATGTCATTTACAGTGATCGCTCCGGCACGGGACAGAAGGGTGGTGTTGATGTACTTCATGGCCACGTCGACGCCAATTGCCTCGTTCTGTTCTTGAAGGCTCTTTCCTGGAACGGCGTATCTGGTCTCAATAATGTGGCGAATCTCGGACAGAGTGAGCGTGTTGCCTTCGATAGCTACGGTGTGGTAAATATGATGGTAGTAGGTCTCCTCCATGACTCGGCGTAGAGCAGAGTTGCCTTTGGGTATGGACATGAGACGTCGTACCTTTCCATCGATGATTCCAAAGTGGCGCTGATCTATTTCCTCTACGAGCGGGAGCGTGCGATCCCTGCTCACCAGAGCCTTCTCGTTGCAGGGCGAGATGGCGAGGGCCTTGGTGTAAAGGTGGTCTGCTTGGACGACGTCTTTTTCCTCCTCCAGTATGGTTCCTAATTCAGTGAGAGCCTCCACAAACTCCGGGTTCATGTTGAGCGCGTGGACGAGCAGCTTATGAGCTTTCTCCCTCTTGCCATTTTTCTTCATCTCCAAAGCCTGCTGGAGAGCCGCCTTTGCCTCCAGCTGAGTCTCTGTAAACAAACAGATGGTCAGCGCTTCACAGTATGACATTCCAGCTGAGAGACGTATAATCAATAGACATTAACGCTTCAAAGTACCTTTCAGTTTCAGTTATTTTTCATCATTTTATCTGTTTAATCTAAATGTATGACACAGTCTGTAAACCTGATTGCAATGAACTTCTAATGAGTTTTAACGTCTGTTGAGATTTCAAGAATCCACAAATGTAATCATTTTAATTGGTGAGGTTTGAGGTGAATGAGATGAATATTAGGTTTGAAACAAATACATTTGAAATCTTTTTAAATGTAATTATTGAATATATATAACAAAATTAAAACAGAAAATTCCACAAGAAAATGAAAAGGGAGGGACTTGATTCATTGAGAATTGACTGAACTGTAAAAAACAAAACAAAACTGTTTTTGCTCATTGAAAAAAAGCTGAAATAAAATTTGCTGAAAAATGTTACATTGAATTTTAACATTTTGTTTGCTATATTATATATTTTATGTATATATAAATACACACATACATTCATATATTTAAGAAAAAATTTTTTTTATATAAAATATATTTAAAAAAAAATATATATATATTTATATAGAGAGAATTTATTTCCCCATTTACTTATTGTGTCTAAAGTTGTTCCGAGATGTTCAATCCTACAATTTAAAATTTGTCTGATTTAAATGATAATTACAAAATATAATTTCCATAAGTGTTCTGAATTTAGTCATAGAGTCAATATATGGAGGAGCTGTCACGGTTAAACTTCCAATCATTTGGTATATCTGAAAACCCCTGAATATGCTGTGTACAGGACATCCATATGGCATGTATGGTCTCACTGAGACATTTGCTAAAATATAATGTCCTCTACAGATGACAAAATTCTACGTCTGGGTCCCAGGAGGATAAGATAACATAATTTAGAATAACATGCATCCAAAAATGTACTTGAGAAAGTAAATAGTCAATTTTGATTTTATAAAGACACTCAGCAACAGCTTCAACTGTACTGTACCTTTACTGGGCTTGACTTTCTGTGGCAGGAGGTCTAGTGCAGTGAAAGGGACGGTCAGGCTGGTGGTGTGCACTACAGGCCGCTGGACACCCCCCCACAGCTGACAGCGCAGGAGAGCAAGACCCTTCAGTGTGGCACAGCATTGCTCCTCTATTCCTGCTAAAGGCAGCAACAGAACAAATACAGAGCCCAGCAGGCCGAACAGAACGGGTCCCCAGCCACAGAGCAGAGGACTGCTGCAGGCATGACGGAAAACTGCCAGAGCTGCCATCAATCACGTGATCCAGACTCCACGGGACACATGCCCAACATTCTTGCAAGACACTATCTGAAAACCTGTGTGAAATGTAAGAAAGAAGGTTAAGCATTAACATGTTAAATCAGGTTTGTTGTCATTTTTCTCCAGTTTATTGCGAGCCAGGTGGCTCTTGGGAGTATTTATGAAGTAGTCGTAAATCATGTGATTTGTAACCACATTTACAGCCATGTCTCATGTTGTTTCACAGTATGAAGATGAGAGAAAAACTGACCTGTGGTCAAAAATACTCGACATCTATGAAAACGCCTAAACCTGTATTTGATATATGTAGCTGGCTTATATGCTGTAGCGAAACACAGTGACATTTAAGTATTTTTATAATTGTAATATTTAACACAATACATAAATACTTCTAATATTGTAGAACAAAATATTTGTCCAGCTGATATCACCTTATGGTAGAAAGTAACGTTAACTTACATGACTACAGCACTTCATGGCACTATTCATACATTTCTACAGAAAAATGTTCACCAAACCCTAAAACCGGCGGCAAGCTACGCACTTTATTAAAGAAAACGCAAAGTTTCATACACACCTTACCGGTTAATGATGTGTTATTCTCGCTATGCGGGGTATGATCAGAAATGTTTGCACTGGCGTTAGCAACGTCAACTTCCGCCATACGGAAATGGCCTACTTGTAAGGATGATGTTGATTGGTTGATTTTACTTGGTATGTGCTTAGTGATTGGTCAGATGTTTGATACACACCCTCGAGCAGCTACACATTTTTCAGATCGTAGAGCTACATGATTGGATGAGACGCTGCGTTGGTATGTCAATATGTAGGCTAATATTCTTTACTAGAGGTCTAACAAGCATTTTGTCAGTTATTATTTTAGCTTTTAGCAGAGATATTTATTTACGTATATAATAATAATAATAATAATAATATGCCTAATAATTGTATAGCTCCTTTAAAAGTTGCCTCTCAACTCGCTTAACAAAAATAAAATAAAAATAAATTGAAATAAAGAAGAAAAGATGCACCAAAAAAAAAAAAAAAAAAGGAATGAGCTGAGATCACGCCTTGAAATGTATTGGGGGTAAAATATCAGACAAATATTGAGGGGCCAAATCATGCCTTATAGATAAGGATGAGAATTAATATCCACTCGAACAATGACAGGGAGGAGTGATGTAATCATTTGTGTGTGTGTGTGTGTGTGTGTATAAATTAGAGATACACATGAGTCACACAGTTGTTTGTTTATTTATTTATTTTTCGATAAAGTTTATATTGTCGTTGCTGTAGATCAATTTTATTCTATTATTTTTATTTTAATTAGAAGTCACTCCATGGCTTTGGAAGTATAAACACTAGGGGTCAGTATTGCTTCAGTAATAAAATTAATCACTGTTCTTTTATTTCCTACAGTAAAAATCTTGGACATCTTACACTGAAGGAAGATATGGCCTTTATTACAAAGAAGAAAGTCGCTACAACATATACAGTTAACTTATGAATTCCTGTTGTGAATTTTGATATTTTTTCCAAGTGAAGATGAAACACTAATCCATTACTTCTTTTATGCCTTCAAATATAAAACAAGTATAAATTGATACAGTAATTCAAACTAATAATTTATTCTTGTGTAATTTGTGCA
>SCHK01327907.1:0-13963 GCA_004124795.1 Poropuntius huangchuchieni
GTTTATCTGGGTCCGTGACGTAACGAACCCGGGAAGTAGCTAGTTGTAGTCTCATAACTTCCAGAATTTTAAAACACGATATCTCCATTTGTTTTGAACTTTCAGTGCTGCAACTTTGCAGATATTGTTTATGCTCAAACAGCAACATTACACACTAAGTAATGTTAAAAAAGTGAAATCACAATCAACCTTCCCTTTAAATAAAGCACAAATTCAGTTTGTTCTGGGGAGATTGTGCCACAGTCACTTTGAATAACAAAAATGATTCTTTGTCTGCATGTTTTCTAATTTACTAGTCAAAATATCTACCTTCTGGAACAAGACGAGTTTACTTGAGAAATGACACTTCATCTCCATATGATATAACTTGAGAATGAATGTATTTTTATATAAGTGCATCTTACTGTACTGATAGAATTTTTCAAATATTTAATTTTAAAAAAGTTGTACACCTTATGCAGTGTTGCCTCACAGGTAAATCTTATATTGTTTTGTTTTATTAAAGAGAGACTAATTAAATCACATTCAAGTCATTTAGTATAGTGTGGCAACTAATTAAACTTAAGCAAGGACAAAAGTAATTAGTTTGGCCTTCATGTGCTGTATATGGGCTTTTTAATGCAGGTTGTATTCTTCAGAGTTATATTCTTTCAAAACAGATGTCATTTACTCACCTTCATGTTGATTTTCCTTCTTCCATGGAACATTAAAGAAGATATTTTGAAAAATGTCTCTGTGTCTTTTTTTTTTTATTTATCTCCCAGTATTGTTTTGGACCCCTTTGACTTTCATTGTATAGACAAAAGCATTTAAAACATTAAAACCTAAATCTTAAAAATGTCTTTTTTGTGTTCCACCGAAGATCTTTTTTTGGTGAGTAAATGCTGATTTTTTTTTTTCTTTTTTCCCAGTGAACAATCCCTTTAAGTTTATTTACCTGAATGCAAAGCAAACCATACTCCTAAACATGTCTCATGTGGTGTGATAGTGGGACGTCTCTCCCCAGAACAGCCTTCCTTGCTGAAAGTCTTTGATTGCACGCAGCAGTCCTAGTGGGACTACTAATGTGCTCAGTCTCTCATTAGTCGAGACCCCTGCCCCTCTTGCTTTCTTGTTACATAGCCCACACTTTCCCTTCATGATCCCTTTGAATCTGTCCTTTGGCCCTATTTTAATGTTCTTTTGTCTCTTAATAATGTGTGTGTGCACATACGTGTCTGTATTTGCTCCCGTACAGCATATCAAAGCTAAGAGAAAATTTGACCTGGCATGCAATTAGGGAGATGTTATGTGGCATTGATTGGCTCCGGGGCTCACACAGTTTGTTGGGCTAATTGCTGATCAAATGAGCTCATTAGAGAGATCATCTCTGAAAGATTTTCACTCTGGGACTATGAATGTTCATGTTTAACTTCCTTTTGGTAATACACTTTGATTTCAGTATTGTTTTGGTGCTATGTGCAAATTTTGTTGTTGTCAGAGTATATTGTGTTAACATACTTCTCTTTCTGTTATAAGAGATTATGGTACCATCTAGTAATGGAACAAGGAAAACCAAAACTTTAGTTGTAGCAAGTTTAGTTTAATTTGAGTGTGCTATATGCAGGAAGTATTAGCGTGTAAATAAACGTATGAGATGTGTGCAAATCTCACAACCATGTTCTTTCCAAGAAGGAATTAAAAAAAACAATCTTAATAAAAAATAGTCAAGTTTATTTATTTCTCTCTGTGTAGCAAAACTAGTCATCAACATGCGGTTATTTACATCCAGCAAACGCATGTTTATTATGTTACGTACAAGATACATCTAGAAAGGACATAAACATTTTTCCTCACACAAGACTTAACGGCATTTTTACTTGGATACACTAGTCATTCATCTTTTTTTTTATACTTTTTTTTTCAATGCTCATAATGTCTTCAAAGAAGCAACACATTTTAGATGCAGTTTTACAGTAACGTGCAGAAACTTTCCTCCTCCACTGGTTCAGCTATTCTCAACCATTTTCCCCTAGCTTTCATCTTTCAAACCGTTTAAAGAAAATTAGAACTGTGTTTATGCCTCCCCCTTTTCTTTTTTAGATTGACAAGCATCAGTTTGTTACTTTATAATTATTTGATTTGGGAGATTTTCATCCAGTTTAATCATTCCTACAAGTTTTCTGATTTCAGTTTTCACTTAATTAACGTTACCGCTGATATTGAGTAGATCTGGATTGCTTCCTTCCCATGTGGACTGTAATCATTTAATAGATTGTCTATGCTTTTTGATCGAGCTCTCATTGGCCCAGTGATTGAGTTTGGTAAGATGTAACTGTTGTAGGGGCAAGGTTACTCTTGAATAAACCATTAACATTTGACACATTTAAAAACACAAACATGAAATACATGTTTTTAATTATCTTTATATACTTGTTTTATTTGTAAAACATGTTGAAAGGCTAATCACTGCTTTTCAGTTTATGAGCTTGAGAACAAACCTTTCAGCCAGTCTGTGACAAAAATGCTGCTCATCTGAAAAGGGGAAGAGAGTGTCTTAAGGCAATTAAAAGTTGTATTCAAAACAGCTTCTATGAAATAATAAATTTGTTTCTTAGAAATCGTTGGAATGTATGAATGTCCTTTGCACCAGCTTTCTATCTTTTTGCGTAAAAAACAATGGTATAAACACATCGAAGGAAAAAATTCAAAATGCAGACAGCGATAAGAAACTAATTCTATGTACAAGACTTTGAGTGTGTCCTTTGTTTCACAAGAGAACGCACAAATGGTAAATGCTCAAGCAGAATACTCTGAGGTACAAGTAAGACTTAATACATTTGGTGTATAGAATAAACAAAATGTATATTTCCACCATTATGGCACTGTGATGGTTTCTCTGTTTGAATAAATCTGCGCATTTGCGTTCCTTAAAGGTGCATTTAGAGTATTTTTTGCTATCCCTTTCTACATTATGATCAATGATACTGACCACTGGGATTTTAAATGTACAAAATATATAAAACAAAACAAAAAAGATACTTAAGACTTAATGGAGTTGCTTCCATAATAATGGCAAGTCTTTCGAGATTCCATTTTGAATGTCTTTGTATTGGATGAAAACATGGTGTTTAATGCTCCTTTATAAAGGCCTTCTAGGGGTCTGCAGAACTTCAGTGTTGGGTATTTGAGATGTTTAAGCACCCTTTCCTCTCACCGCTCCAGTCGCTTTGCTGGTCTTTCAGTCTCTCCAGGGGGAGGAGGGTGGAAGATGTGGTTAGATAGACATGAGGATCCTGAATATGCTCTGTCTTAAGGGTAAACTTTGAATCTGAGGCAAATACATGAGTACGACGGAACTTATTTCAGCAAAAGAAACCAGAACATGATACGTTGGCCAAGAACAGTCTTTAAATTGTTCCCTTTCGCTTTCCTCTCCTCCTCCTCATCGCTCTGTTTTTTCCCCTCAGTCTGCTCACTGAAACATCCTGGGATGTTTCATAAAAACTCTCTCGATGAAGTTCTCCAGCTCCTCTTCGCTGTCCTGTGGCGGCTGCCTCAGCGTACTGTAGTAATCATCTTCCCTAGTGACTACAGGAGCTCGGGCTGGGTAATAAAAGGAGGGCCAACGACGCGGAGGCGACCGGGGTTTAGGCATGGGTACGGCTTTGAAAGTCCGAGGGTGAGGGAAGTAGAAGTTTCGCTGGAAGGCTGGTTGGACTCTTTGGCGAGACTGCGCCCAGGGACGGGACTTCCGTCTGGGGGAGTAATCGAAGTCATAGTCCAGTGAGTTTCCCAGGACGTCGTTGAGGGAGAAAGAGGGCTTGGGATAGTAGCGGGACTTCGGTTTTGGAGGTGGGACGTAGACGGGGTAATATCCCCGGTAGGGTTTTTGATAGAAACTGTAGGAAGGGTAGGTACGAAAGGGCCACTGCTGCCTCGTCCAAATGTCTTGCTTGCTGGGCTTGACCGAGCCCCTGTCTTTGAACCAGGCTTTTAATGGGTTTGTGTTCGGCTGAGGAGGCTTTGAGGGAGGAGGTTTACGTAACAGCGTAGAAGGTGCAACGGGGGCTGGAGGCGGCACGAGAGGACGTTGCCATGGGAGATTTTCAGGAGCATCTTTTTTCTTCTTTTTCTCCACATCGTTAATGATGTCCACCACATCATCTGCAGGAAGATGCAGCTTGCTGGAGATCTCAATCAGCTTATCGATGGTCTGTGGGTCAATGTCATCATCGTCGTCGCTGGTGTTCTCCTCATCAGAGCGCTTATCTTCTGCACCGTTGTTGTCTTGGTACTTTTTCTTGTCCTGTTTCACAATGTATTTCAGGAGCATGTCAGATGCAATGTCTGCAAGCTTTTCTTCCTCCGCTTTGGCTCTTTGTGCCTCTGCTGCCTGTCTGCGCACCTCCTCTTGCTCCGCTTTGGCCCGAGTTTCCTCTTCTTCGGGGCTCAGCTGTTCTTCATCCTCTTGATCATCCTCATCTTCCTCCTCTGGGTCAGCGAGGTTGTTGGAAAAGTCATCCATGAAGTTGCCTCCTCTTTGTGAGGGTTGAATTTTGTTCTTCTCTTGTTCGAGCTGCCACTTTAGCTTCTTCTTGGACAGTGCTAGGTCATTGCCTTTAGCTTTAGGCTTGATCTCGTTGTTCATGAGACCATTGCGGTCTAGGTAATCAAAATACTCCCCACGGCCCTCCCTCTGTCCTGTGGACGTGTCACGCTCTCTCTTAGTGGCTGTGCTGTAGCTCTGGAATTCCTCTAACATAGTCTCCAGATTCTTCACTTCCTCTGGACTAAGCTGCTCTTCCTCCTCCGCCAGTTCTCCTCTCTCTGGCTCCTGCCTCTCCTCCTCCTTGATCACCTCCTCTTTTGTGGCCCCCTCCTGTGGGGCCACCTGCTCTTTTAATGGTACCGTCTGACTGGTGGTGTGGCTCGTCACTTTCTCCGTTAGCCGTTCCTCCTCCTCAGCCCTTTTTTTCTCCTCTTCCTCCTCTCTTTCTTTCTCGTCTTTTCCTTGCGCTGCAGCAGCTGCCATGACCAGCTCTAGCTCTTTGTGACCATCTCTGTCTCTGTCTGAGCCCTGGAGATCCTTCTCCTTTTCAACTTCCGGTCCCCCGTCTTCTCGTTCACTCATCTTTTCCTTCTGGGGCTGGTTGAGGGCTTCGAGAAGGACTGCTGCTAGGGTTCTAGGATCCACGTCTTTGAAAAGCTCATCATCTTCTTCATTTTCCTCATGTTGCGTGCCCTGTTCCTCGGCTGGCTGAGTATATTGAGCCTGTTGCTGAGCAGAGGAGGATGCTGCATAGTTTTCACTTACTGTGTTTCTATCTGCTGTCACTGGACTGAAGGTTGCAGGATTGACTGTGAGACTAAAGAACATGAACAGGAAAATGAAGGGGACATTTGAAGTTTGTTGCCACCAGATCATGACCGCACATATGTGTTGAACCTGAAAGACAGAAGTTCAAAAATGGTCAAATCTGTTACTGCCAAATATATATTCTTTATATTTATATAGTGTTTTGATGTACTTTTGTGATAATTGCACTAGAATAAATGTATTTGAGCACAAACATCACACATCAATGCAGAGCAATAAGCTCAAGTTGAACATTTTTCTCAGGTAAGATGGTGGACACATTTTATGATTCACCTCTTTCCAGACTTCCTGAATGCAACATTCACTGTATATTACATATAAATTGTATGAATGACTTGCGTTTGATACCTGAGAGCCTTTCATGACCCATTTGCTCATTTGTATGATGGAAGAACTAATGTTAATGTACACTTTAGCAAAAACTCCCCCCTCCCTTGTCATCCAATGAGGATTTTTCTACTCTGAAGAGATCATTTTAACAAACCTTATGTATATTTTGCACAAAAATGGTTTAATCATTTGAGTGGGGTATCTTTTGTTAAGCTATAAGTTATGTTTTATTGCCTGCTGCTTAGCTGATTTTGCAAAGGCGTTCTAAATGGCTCTGCGGCTTGAGCTGGTGCGGTTCGTGAGGGCTCTGAAGCGCTTTTGTGCATGTGATTGCTCGCACACGCGGCGCAGTGCTAATAAAGGTATAGGAGGAAAAGCGCCTTAGCGGGGAGCCCTTCCGATGCGTGGGAGGTTAATGAGTAAGCAATACAAAGATGATCAGAGGATCTCAGTATGACCATGAAAAGCAAGTTTAAGAACCCCAAAAAACCTCATATGGATCAAACGCTCCATGGAATTTGGATTTTAAAGCTTTGGAGGCGCAAAAACAATGAACGTGAATAAAAGAGCATTCTTATCTCACTTTCATTTTGTAATGAAAACTGGCTCTGAAATAAAGCGATCCAGCTCAGGGTTTGATCATCACGACACAGATGTTTATGGGTAACTCTGGTTATGTGGCTAGATTTCCACTCGTCGTTGCACGAGAAAATACTGCAGCAATCGTCAAATATGTGCAAACTGGCTTGCAATGCAGTGATTTACATGTCTAAAGTTTGACATCGGTGTTTGCCAGATGCTGCAGAAACTTTTTCTCATTTTTATTAAACAAACAACAGTCTGTATCTCCTCTCCAATGCACTTTTTTTTGGTCTTGCAAGAATCGTGTCTCCACATTGTAAGCACAACTCTAACGCCCTCTTCCACTGCCGCCAATGACAGAGCACACTGGGGACTTCTCATCAACAAAGCACTTAAGTAATCCGGCTCTAAGAAGCCTTGTCCTCAAGTAGGCCAATAATCTTCTGCTTTAAGACAGATCTATTAGATTTAACTGAGTCATACTGCTATCACAAATTGAACCCAATCAACAACATTTGAAAGACATGATTGCTGTTAAATTTCATGTCAACATTTCTCTGCTCCATATGAACAGGTACATATTAGTATGTAAAATAGAAGTCAAATTGGACTCCAACAAGCAAAAGTCAAGGCAAGCCAAAGCAAAACATGTTTTTATCTCAGTGTCTCTCGTGTGCTTTTGTGATTGGACTCAACGTTGTTATTTTGGGTATCTGATGCTATGGTGATGAGAAAGATGATGAAAGCATGAGCAAGGGCGTGGTAAAAATCATCCCCGTCACCTTCATCATTAAGTGTACAAGTCACCATTGCAATATTTGGTGTTCCTTAAGTGGTTTTAATAGGTTGCATTAGCTCCTTAACCAATAATTCAATAATATAGATTTTCTTAAATGTTATACTTTTACTTTGTACATTATTCATTTTTTTCCCTTAACTCTTCTTTCTAAATGCAGATTTAAAAAAAAAATATTTTAGAATGCATTTTACTACACATCATTTATATCATTGTATTGTTTATTTTATACAGGGAATTATTTCTTTAACATGCTAATATATCAAAATCTTGACGTTTTCAATTAGTTTCTTTTGCCCACATTATAATATACACTTATTTTCCCACGGCTTGTGCCATTACTGATGCCTGTTACTATAAAAAGAAAGCCGGGACTTACCGGGAATCCTGTCAGTGGCAGCGCAGTCCGACGCACCAATTGTGTCCTCTTCAAACTTTGTATTGAAGTTATTCTCGTGATCTACGTGTAAGAATCCGCTTCAGCTATAAATTCTTTGTTTGAATGCTGCTGTTTTGTTTGTGCAGTGATTTCGTTTGTGTAAGCCGTATGGTTGGCTTTTCTTGCACGGCGCTATGGGGATATTTTCAGTACCACGGTCAGCTCTCCGTGTTTTTATTTCGGCCCCACTGCGCCCACGTGACTGCACGTCACTCTAGCTCATTGACGTCACCCTCTCCATTGATAAGAATTTTGGTGCTGATCGAACCCCGAGTCTTCGCTACGCTGCAGTGCCCAGATGAATGGAAGGAAACGGGATGAATGAAATAGTACTTTTTTTCGCCGAGTAGAGAGGGCTAGTCAACACGGGGAGCGCGAGACCGGTCCCTTCCAGATGCAGCTGCATACGACAGCGTAACACAAAGGAACCGACGATCCTCATCACGATGTGCATTGCCTCACTAGCAAAATGTATAAATGCAATTACTCTATGAAATTCACAGAGGAAACAGCTGGCGCTTGAATCGTCAGTGCACGGTGAAAAAGCGATCCCAAATGCATATTATACACGTTTTGTCTAATCTGGATTTATTGAGTAGATAATGTGCCTCTTCCGCACCCAGGTCGTGACAGGATGTTTTGAAATGTATCATTATTGAAAGCTGTTGCAACCTTTTTTTCTGCAAGGCCTAGTGGACAATAAACATTTACAATACAATGTTACAGTGTTTCAGTGTACTATGGTGTTATGACATCCATTGTGCAACGTCAAAATCCAAACTGCAAAGAGATGACACGTTAAAATATCCTCGAAGTAAACACAATTTCAGTTAGCCTGTTGTTTAAAATGCATCATTCCGGACGTTAATATGTCACATTTAATGTAAAGTTATGTCGTTCTATATTTAATGTATAGCCTATATTATTGTCTTTATTTTAGCCTTTGAATAAAAAAGCAATTCCGACAAAAATGTAATTTATCATGAGTACAGATTTGTTCGCAGACATGGTTTGCTTGAACACTAAAACCTTGTATAGTGTGTAAAAAGAGACTCCTCATTAAATGCAATGAGTAAATGCAAGTGAGAGAAAACATTCGCCTTTGTCAGCAGTAGTTTTCAGGGACCATGCACTTTTATCTGTTTGAACGAACTGATAATTGAAATTTAAAAGGCTAGTTCAGCCAATGATCTTTGTCATTATTATTCACCCTTATGTTGTTTTAGGAGATGTTAGGTACTGACAATCTCAGTCACTGTTCACTTTCATCGTTTTTTTTCCGTGCTAAGAAAGTTAATGTGACTCAGGCTGTCAGTCAGTCACATCCCCAAGTTTCACGGACAAAACAAAGGTCATGTTTGCCATCAGGATGGGTAAATGATGAAAGATATTTGTGATTCCTTGAAGCAACTTATATGGCCATAGTATCTACTAAAATTAAAACGTGTAATAATAAAGAACGAGGTGGTGCAATAATTATTCCTTTTTTCATTTTCAAGCTCCTTTTTTGTAATGTTTCCAGGTGGACAACATCTTTTTCCTTTTAAAATGAAAACTCTTCATTTTGCACGTATCGTGTCATGTTGCAGTATCTCAAGTGAAACTGTTTTACAGGGCTAACTAACGCTCTAGGTCCATAAGTGTAACTTTGTTGTCCCGTGGCAACGCCTTTATTCAGTGTAGTTGTCAAAAAAAGGGATGCAGAAAGGACCGTTGACAAAGCAGTATTTCTGCACGAGTTACAAAAGTTACTTATCCACGGACCTAGCGTTCTCTTAATTGTACCCCCCCCCCCCCATTTTCTTTAGACAATGAAAGGAGTAGCCTAAGCAAGCTCATTCACAAAAATGTGGGATGATCCCGGCACTAGCCTTTCATTTGTTGCCTTCATTTTTCTTCATTACGAAGTTCTTTTGGCTCACTCCAATAGACAGCTTAAGGGCCATTAGTTAAATTATCTTGAAGGTGCTTAAATCTTTTTACTTGTGTAATTAAAAAAACATTTACATATCGATCTAAAGTTTTAATGCCATTTCCACCTCTATTGTTTTGCTCATTTATACAGCACATAATGCAGAATAGCAGTATTAAGTCGTTTTAATGTGTGACTTGCCATGTTTTGGTAACAGTGACGACGCAATAAAGAATATTTCATAATGGAAGTTAAGAGAATCCCGCCACGTGGATTCTTTCAGAATGTCTGTGGTGTTAAACATGAACGAATTGGATTAGCTCATGGTGAGAATGAGTTGACAGTGGCTTTACATGGCTGTCGGAAAAGATAGTGTTTCTGCAACCAACTGTCTGTTTACGTTAACTTCACACAGGGGACGTCGATTGTCTCACAGGAGCAGGCGACTGAAGAGGTACGTTCTGCCTCAGAGAATTAACAGCACTCTGTTGACAAATGACCTATCCCACGATGATCTCCTGAAGCCGAAAAAGAAATTCTTCCACCTCCATCATTTTCGCGCTGTGCTGCGTAAGTCGCAGGATGGGGAACGCCGCGTTGGCGTTCTTTGCAAAGGCGGCGGCGGTGCAAACTGATCGTTTGTTCTCCCGGCTCTGACTGGGAGTTAATGAGGCGGCATCCACCGTGTCTTGGTCTTCCCCCAGACGAATCTCTCTCGCTACAGCAAGCATAATTTCAGCACCCGAAGCCTTAAAAAAATTAATCCATTTATAATCGATTCAGACAACTAACCGTGGGAGGGATGCCCTTAGATTGGATATGTGACAGAGGCTTCCTGCCCACGCTTACGTACAAACAAAGCGAAGCGAGTCTTGCTAACACAAAGTACTATCCAAACAGAGTTCCCCTGTCAGTTTGACAACATGCGAGCACCACCTTCCCATTTTAAAAAGGCCTACAACTTTTAACGTTGTGTAACATGAAGATTCAGGGATGTTCCAGTTTTAAAAAATAGTGGAAACAAAACCCAGTCACATTAATTAACACAATATCCTTCAACTGGCCTAGAAGGTAGTACCAATTGTTTTGTATAAAGTTATTCTTCAGTGTTTTTGTGCAATTCCCATGCAGTCCCAAGCAAAGCATGCTGGGAAAAAGAAACCACATTCCCAGTTTCCGTAACAAAAAAATAAAAAAATAAAAATAGATTCACGAAGAGTTGCAGACCCAACACTAGGTTGACCCATCGTCCTCTTTTTGCTGGATGCTGGCTAGATATTGAATTGGTCTAAAATGCATGGGTCCTGCCCCCCCCCCCCCCTCCTATTGTTTTCATGCTTGCTTAAGGCAATGACCGAAAAGTAGTACATAATTGGCCAATCATGGCATGAGAGAATGTGGGATCTACTGAGAACTGTCAAAGCAATGCAAATACATGTACATATAATGTATAAGGACTGTAGAGAGCATATCAATAGCAAAAACAAAGCCAAGACCTGGACCTTTTAGGCAATTTAGGATAGAGCATATGGTCACCTTACTACCCAACACAAATGGGTTAATTAAATTTCTATTGAAGTGGATTACACGGAATAAAATTGGAATAAAATGAAAAAAATTTCATTGTATTAGCTTGCTTTAATTAAAAAAAAAAGTTTTTAATTTAAATACCTGTTATAGTTACAATTAGTCATGATATTTCCTGTCATGTTATCATTGGGCCTATAAATTATATGATGATGATAATCTTTGATTCATAATCTAATGCCAGTTGCTGAGGCAGTACAGACATGTCATCAACAAAGCTAATGTAATGGTTTCTATGTGGGCTTTGTGGATTTGCACATTTGCACACAGCCATGGGAGTAAATAATGTACCAATTTTGGAAAATGAACTGCCAGTGCCATGTGCAGACCCATTGATAGTTCTATTTATGGAACAGTCCACATCTGTGGTGGGAAACGCATATATGCAGAATTATATTATCTTGTAAGACTGTTAGAGTGAACCAACAGCTGTGTGCCCACACTAAACGACCTTTAAAATGCCATAATAACTTTCCATTGCATATAGCCCATTGGATCGTCCTCTAAAATTGACAGCAATGGAATGTAGTCATACATGGATGGGAGTCAGACTAACACTGCCAATACACTATACTGTACAATCTGGATATAATGCAATCTACATAATGCAACAGTAAGCTTTCTGTTATGACTGCAACCTTACAAGGTCTGTGTCATGCCCATGGACTGTCAGTGTGTTTGTTTTCCTCCCCATGTGTTCCCAGTGACCTAGTTATTCCCTATTAGTCATTCAGTTCACCTGTGTTTCCCCAATTACCCTCATTTAATGTTGTATTTAAAGTGTAGTCTGCCCCATGTTTCCTTGTCAGGTCTTGAACGTCCATGTAGTAGGCAATCGTGACAGTCTGTGTATTTTTTTAAAATGTATTTTAATTATTCTGCCAAAGAAACTTTTTCCCCCCCCAAGCTTCAATCGGTGATCATATAAATGAATGATTCAGTGTTTGGCTAGGCTTATGTAACTGCTTTAGAGCTGGGCAGCAAGCCACAACCTATGGGAGGGAGTGAAATCTATCTTCTGTAGATTTTACAGCTGAGCATAGTCATCATTTCTTTATGCTGTGTTTTTGTCATGAGTATACATAAAGTATCACTTGAACAGTTTATTTTTATTTGGATTCCTCATGAAAAACAAGTTTCCCACTAAATAGTTTTTTGTTACACGTTAGTTTAGAGACCAATTCTCATTATTAACTCTTGCTTTTTAGCATGCTTATTAACATTTTGGCTGTTTATTAGTACTTATAAAGCACATATTCTGCATGACCATATTCTACATCCCAAGTAAATTAATAAGCAAAATAATAACATTAATAAGCAGCAAATTAGGAGTTTAGTGAGGCCAAGGTTGTAGTTAATGATTTGTTATAGCGAGAGTTGGACTTAAAATAATGTGTGATCTCAATCATGCTATGATATTGAAGAACACTATGAATAAAAACAGTGAATTTTGACACTGATCTTTGCAATGCACTGCAATGTTTTGCACAATTGGACACTAATTAAGCTGTTTAGATTTCTTCTATGGCTACTTGTCTTTGAAATAGCATGGCATTTACCACCTCCCTGCAGATTCAATTTAGAGTGAAAAATCACACCCTGACGTGATTTATAAGCACCCACGGTTTTGATGAATGGCCTACATGACATTAATGTTGGAAGATCAAAAACATGGCTTAAAGAATCACTTTTGACACATTCGGGGTCCCAGTGCACCATTTGAATATTCTTTTACCACAGATGATTTGACAGCTAGAAGCAGATAGGGATGAACCAGACAAAGGCAGCTATCAAGGAGGGAAAGAACATGCTGAACGATTCATTTTCCCCTCCTCTTGAGCCTCCAGGCCGAGTGCCCTTTTTAGTGTCATTGATATTGATACATATCCTATTGCTCTACAGCAGAGCAGCAACTTTGCAGTATATAGTGAGACAATGAAACACTGTGTATCTTATAAACAATATTTGAAGTAATGTCAGTTCAAAGATGTAAGCATATCCATTAGGTAACACATCACATGATCACTTTGGAGAGTTTATATTTGTATCCCACTTTTATATGATTGATGTGAAGTGATTTAACATTAATATCCATCTGATTTAAATCAAAATGTTTATATTTCAACAGCTGTCACTTTCTCTTATACCTATTGTTTTGATATGTGATTTTTTTTTTTTTATCTCTTACATTTTTTCATTTCTAAGCCTCGGAAGCCACTTTCATCACCTTTGCATTAAGTTACAAACTATATAAATTGTGGAAATGATTTCAACATTTAAAACCATTTTTGCATTAGCTGTACTACGCAAAGATAACCTCTATTGACTTTTATTCTGTGCTTTATCCCTGTAAGATTAGCTGGCTTTATTTGAGTCTGAGGTGCACGTTTTTAGCATTGATTGAAAAACTGGTGTATTGTGAATGTAAATAGAGGAAAAAATGGAGGGGCCTGAAATTGAACGTGCTCTGGGAGGAAAAGGAGAATGATGAAAGGGTAGAAGGGGGTCTGTGGGGTGTGACGGAAGCACGGAGAGAGAGAGATGAGGAGTAAAGGAGATGAATGAAAAGTGAAGTGTAATTCAGTGAAAAAGATAAATAATGCAGGCAGTGGCAAATTTATATAGACGCACTCGCTTCTCAAGCTCATGCACAAATGCACCAATTCAGAGAGGTTTCACACCCAGTCAGTGAATCTGCACTATACTTCAAACTTCAAACTGGCATGAAATAATTTGCCCTATCGATTTCTAAATGCATGTTAAAGATCAAAATGTATCTGTGGTTAGCTTTCATTTTTAAACAATCTTAAGTCTCATTTTGGTAACGCTTTATTTTAGGATCTCTTAACTAGTTGCTTATTAGCATGCATATTAGCACATATCAATGCCTTATTCTGCATGACCTTATTTTACATCTCTAGTCCTACCCAATACCTAAACTTAACAACTACCTTACTA
>SCHK01327961.1:8090-21913 GCA_004124795.1 Poropuntius huangchuchieni
GTCCCTTTGCCGAAAGTTCAACTTTTTTTAATATTTATTGATATTCACTCTCCAGAGAATCTTTCTGCACTGGTTTGGTTCCGATCAGGCGAAAAACCTAAGACTAGTTCGCAAAAGTAGGTTTTGATAACAATGCAAAATACCCCGAAAATTTCTCTAGGCTCACAATCAAATCTGAGGTGTGCGTTTATTCCGGCGTGAGCGAAGGATTTCAATGACATAAGACACTTGAGCCTGCGACTGCTGGTTTAGGAGTTATGAGTGATTTTGTCCTTTTGATCGCTGTAGCGCCCCCATCAGGCTGATTGGGGTGAGACTTGGTCACGTTGTAGGCGGTGTGTGTACCCTCCAAGTTTCAAGTCTCTATGACTTAAGGTCTGGTCTGCATGATCAGTTTTACGTATAAATTACTCATCTGTGACCATTTTAACAATTACAACAGGGTTTCAGTGCTACACGCTTGAACCCCTAATGAAAACAAAACTCTGCTTACAATTTAAAGTAGCCCTTAGTTCAAAGTGATGTCAGCATTTCGAAAGTGTTTCAAAAAATGTTTAAGGACATATGTAAGACCAGGATTATTATCATTTTCCATCATAATTCACAGACTGCTACAAATCTAGCTGCAGTCCTTAGGGATAAAAACATTAGGATAAATAGCTAGCTAGCTAGCTAGTAGATAGAACAATGGAGTAACTGATGAGATTGAAGTGTGTGCAGTGTCTCTTTGGATGCAGGTCTTCTCGGCTTAAGTGAAGTATTACTGTAATAAGCCTTAAGCAAAGTAAATCAATAGAGAAACAAATTGCTTTTGGTTTGGCTCTGAAGAACCTCTTAACCCATTTCTATAGTTTGTATGCGAATACGGAGTTCACAAGTAAGCTTCAAGGGATAGTAAAAATTTTTTTTAGTTTGGTCATCATTTACTCGCCCTTAAGTTGTTCCATACCTGTATGAATTTCTTTGTCCTGTTGAACACAAAATAAGATATTTTGAAAAATGTGCGTAACCAAACAGTTGCTGGTAGCCATTGACTTGCACAATATGGAAGTCAATGGAAACCAGAAACTGTTACTAACCACATTCTTCAAAAGAAATTTATACTCATTTACAACAACATAAGGGTGAGTAAATGATGAACACATTTTCATTTTTGGGTGAACTATCGCTTTAAAGTTTTATGTGTGTGTGTGTGTGTGTGTGTGTGTGTGTGAATGAGCACATGAGGGACAGAGAGAGTCCTTCCAGTACAGAGTCACTGCAGAAGTGACACTTGACTTAGACAGAAGGTACTTTTCATCAGCAGACACTCAGGGTCACACCTCCTGCTGGTGCAATCACACTGTACGTAACACGGATTAGAGCAGGCTTTTCTCTCTCTCACGCCATTTCTCTTTCTCTTCCCTTTTATTTTTATCCTCTCTCTTGGTGTGTGCATGTGCGCTTGTAAACAGCAGTGTCAACAAGACAAAAACATGCATGTTATCCTTGTTAAGCCTACCAGTTTACATCCTTATTTATTCTTCAGAAATATGGCTAACCACACCCATCCACAATTAATGTGGCTATATGTATACATCTATGCATCCAGCTAATGCTGTTATTCAAAGTGACTTGAAGCTAGGAGTGGATCAATATCAAACCTTGGCTTTAGTAAGATACCAGCCTCTGAAACCTTAGCATCAATATTAAATCAATATCTTAGGCAAAAAATAAACAGCCTCGGTCAACTGATCAAAGGAACCTAGGGCTGTCAAAGCATTCAATAATTAAATGTCAATAACAATAGTAATTCAAGATTAACTTCATTGTTTTAGCACATTCGTGAAGTGAAAAAAAAAAAAACTTCGTTTTTGTGAGCTAGTTCAAACAATTCATTAAAAAGATTTTATTCAAAAGAATGATCACTATTATTCAGCCAGGTTTATTGTGCAAAGCTGTGACAGTGCTGCTAACCTCATTTGCCACATTGAAGCATTGTATTTTCCCTTTTACAATAAATGTCTTGGTGCTGCCCATTTACCAAACAGAACAAGTGAAAGGAGATATAACTATAAATTATAGGTTGTCTCATGCCTTTTACACCAAAAAGGCAGTGTAAAACATTTCTTCGGGTTAATTAGCTGCTCTATAAACAAGTGAATAATTACCATTATCTCTGAGTCAGAGCCACTATTTTTCTGAGGAACTCAGTGTAGCCTGGAAAGCACTATTTTCTTATGTAGTTATTAGATGAGCTGTTATTTTGCTAATGGTACCATCAATATTAAATTAACCATCTAAAATGTATGCGCAATATATTCTTTTTTTCTGCAGCTCTGATATCGGCTGGCTGTTGCACCGGCTCCTGTAGAAGTGTCAAACTTTGGGACAGGTAAGGCTCACATCTATACTTCACAGTGCACATGTATGTTATTTATGCATAAAACAGCTCAAAAGAGGATTAGTTCGATGATATTTCATACGGCTATATTTGTGTTTATGTGTGTTTACACTTAGAATAGTGTAGTACACTAATGTTCAAAAGTTTGGGGTCTGTACATTTATTTTTGGATGAATTAATACTTCTATTGAGCACTGATGAATTAAACTAATCAAATGTAACAGTTAAGATATTTTTGAAGTTACAAAAGATGTATATTTCAAATAAATGCTGATGCAGCAGATTTAATTGAACATTTCCATCTTCAGGACAGCATTAGAACAGTTTGCCCTCTGAATTTGCTAAGCACAAATCAGTTCTTACACACACACACACACACACACACTAAAACACTACATGCTACTGAGTTTTGAAGACTGAAATCTTCAGGTTCAGTACAAATTTTTTCATATTCAAACCTAATCAAATGCTTATTTCTCCCACAGTTTTGATGCCTCCTGACCATTGCCTTGACTGGATTCAGTGGGCTATGAAAGAGCATCCCTGTTGCTTTCATTTAACTTGCACTGACAGAAATGGAAGACAAGGATGAAAAAGCCTGAGTGAAGGACAAAAACGTTTGCGCAACCAGTGTCTCTTGTCCCCTTTCCTCACCACACTGGTTCCTGTTGGTCTCCCAATACAACTTACAGCCCTGCAAATCCAAGGCCTGGAGGAGGGATTCTTTAGGGTTTAAACAGCTGGAAATAACACGATTGCCAAAAGGATTTCTCAAATGGGAGATTTAATCATCTCTCTTTTGCCAACAAAATAGACCTACCTCCTTTGAACGGAAGCAGATGAAACAAAAGTTTGATAAGGACTGAAAGGTTTTTACCCATTTCGTTTACAGTCGCCACAAAACACAAAATCAATCCACACTAGAAAAAAAAATCTTTAAGTCTAAACATCCTTTACCACTCAAGAAGCAAAACTGCATAAAGGCCTGGGTATACTTCACTTTCCTTGTTCCGTCTCGTGCACAGAGTTAAGACAGTTTTAACTTGTATTATCTTTTTTTGGACTTTTTTCTTGTTTTAAGCATAAACCTCACTAAATTTTGTGAGATTAATGCTTAAAACTAAATATACAATGCTAACAAATAAAATATAAATATACATATAAAATTCTACATCAATTATGCTAAATTGCATAAGATATTATAAAACTTACTTTAAGAGATTATAATATAAGATATTATAGGGAAACAATCTATTTATAATCTATCATTTATAGTCTTATGCAATTTTGCTTACTGTATGTAAGGACATCTAGGCATTTTTACTGAAAACAATTAGACAAAAAACAAAACAAAAACACAGATTTTTTTTTTTTTTGCAGTGTGCCAACATTTTGCACACACAGGCACACACCAGTCTTTTGCCTCTAAGAACAAGGGCGTTTCTTAAGCTGTTTTGAGAGCATTGTCAGTGGCTCACAAGTGTCAAATTTTAGCTGAAATCTGAATGATTATGACATCATGTCATATCAATCACTGCCTGGCTTTCATTAGGACCAGTGTGAAAATGTGTAAAGTACGGTAGTTAAACACTTAACTATCTATAGTCGCTAAAGTCGAAAGCCTAAAACACCCCTCCTGTCTCTTAATATCCTGATCTGTTTGTAGATGCAGTGTTGTGTGATGTAAAAGAAGCACATAGAAAGCTGCTGCTGCTGCACCCGAGACTTGTGTAGCCAGACGCTTTAGGCTTCCATTGTGTCGAGTCTTCTTGCGTCTGGTGTTTCTGCCCTCACTGCTGCTGAAATCAAGCGGCCCAATCACAAAGCTCACATATCTTGACCATTTCAATGCTTTGTGAAATTGCCAAACCCATTTTATGGTTCACCAATAAAATGGATTTTTTGCTCCGTCTGTCTGTGGATTCAAAAGGAAGAGGCAGCCCTGCGGCTCTGTTTGAGTCCAGACTTGCTTGCCCTCACATTCTCTGTTTTTGGTCCATAACCGAGAGGTAAAACTCAGAGACTTGTCATCCCACTGGACTACATAGACCATCATGCCTCTCTTCTTACCAGGTATTTAACTGAACCTTATCTGGCTGACATTACAAACCGGGTACTGTTGCGTTTCATTTAAGGGGACTTCATAGTTTATATTTGTTCCCTCGCTGAACGTAACATGCATCTCGCAAACCATCAAATCCTCCTGTATACTGTCAGTATTAAAAACAGTGAAAGTTACTTGATAAGCTCATTAACCTGTGATTTTTTATTNTCCTCCTGTATACCGTCAGTATTAAAAACAGCGAAAGTTACTTGATAAGCTCATTAACCTGTGATTTTTTATTTTTGTTGACAGATTATGAAACAGAACAAATATTAATATATAAAACCTTTATGTTTTTAAAAAGTAAAGAGTAGTTTAAGGCTTAGTTTTTTATATATGACAACTATAATTATTATTTTTGACGTACTGGTATTATTGAATCTATAAATATTATACTAAGAGATGTATGTAAAAACAATAAAGTCTTCTTTATGTAAAACACTTTTAATTTGATTCTTATTTTGATTGATTTGTTCATTTTACATGTCAGGAAACCAGAAATCAAATTCTTAACGTTTAAATGTAACTTACATAGTTCACTCCTTTCTAAAGCTGTATGACTTTCTTCTGTTCTTCAGTGTTCAGTGTCACGTGTTCCTTAATATGCTGATTTGGTGCTCAAAAAACATTTCTTATCAATGTTAAAAACAGTTGTACTGCTTAATATTTTTGTGGAAATCGTAATCAACTTTTCATGCATTGTTTATTTTATTCTTTACATGATTTAATGCATTCTTGCTGAATAAAAGTATAAATTTCTAAAAAAAAACAATCTTACTGACCCCATTTGTCCTCAGTGACTTTCATAGTATATGGACACAACCAGCTATTTTTCAGAATATCTTCTTTTGTGTCCCACAGATGAAAGGCAGTCATACAGGTTTAGAATATCATGAGAATGAGTAAATGATAAATGAATGGTCCATTTAACATCAAGAATCAGGTCATTTCTGGTAAGTGTATTAGTGTTTTAAATATACTTCTTATAGGAAAATACAGGCTGCATTATTCAATTCTGTTATCATCACACTTTTGGCTTTTGTCTTTAACTCACTGTGCATGTTTAAGTACAGTAAATACTATAAATAGAAATATGTGTGCCCTACTCTGCTATGATAAGTAGGGAAGTATATCAGCCAGAAGGTAAGGGGCAAAGAGCAGCACTGTGTGCCCTGATTAAGATGTATTATTGTCAAGGGAGCATGACACACTCTCTCTCACACACAAACACTGAGTCCTAATGTCTGCTCTTTGCTTTTCACTGCAATGCAGCACACATTGGGATCCTGCTGAGAGCAGCCCGAATGCCTACCTGACCAAAAAACACCCAATCCATCAACACAAACATCAGACCGAGAGGAACCAGAGGCCCTATAAATACTCTTCTGCCTCTCTCTCTCTCTCTCACTTACACACACACACACATTTTTATTAAAAACTGCATCTTCATATTTATACTAATCAATACAATAATGTTTCATAGTGGATGTGGCCCCCTAGAATGAGCTGATGGAAAATGAAGACTTAAAAATGCAGTGCTGTTCAAAGACAAATAAATAGTTATGAAATGCTGAGCTGGAGAAATGCAGCAATTCTGTGCATACTGTATATTCTACTTATGGCTAAATGTGTACTCTGCCTTGCAGAATGAGGCAAAAGAAAGTTGTTTTGGCTGCTATTTAATGATGCCACAAGATTTCAAAGAATTAATGACATTCAAAATATTTACTAAGAATGAAGATATCAGTGACAAATCTTGCACCACAAATATTCGTCCAATCGAATGCTCTGGAGAATAAAAATACTTCACAAATGAAATAACATAAGGTACTATACATAAGTATGCACAATACTTGCATATATGTATGTGAGTCAGGTGCTGATTGTCACTAGGCATTATGGGTACAGACAGAGTGAGTGTGAAAAGGAGAGGTACTCATGCAAGGGGACACAGTCACGGCTCCTCAGAGACTCGTCTCCATGGTGACACGTGTGAACCGTCACTTCTGTTCTAATATCAAAGACAACCGTCCACATTTTTTACATCCAGTAACAGAACCGTGAATGTTTACCCCACTGTCTCCATATACATTCCATTTGCCATATTTGTGACTTTTACTGAAGTGAAACAGCCCTGAATTCCTATCTTTTGGATTCTGCTGAAAGATTTAGGCCCTGACCTAATACAGGAGATTAGAATTAAAATTATTAATTCATAAATCCAAAACATGATCCTAGTGCAAAAATGGCATACTACAGTGAACTGCTTCTCACCACACATTTAACAAATATTCACACAGAGATGGAAAGTTGCTAACAATGGAATACATACAAATGGAAATGTGTTTGATTCCTAAGCTCATTTACAATGATAGGGTGGTGCTTTCTTCAGGAAGTCTAATAGACTTACTCCATATTTGGTGCTAAGCCACAGCAGACACAAAAAGATTTAAAAGCTTAAGTTTCAAATACACAGAAAAAGTCAAGACTGCTTCAGAATTGACTCAAATATTACTCATCACATTGGCTCTCATTCAACTGACAAGACACTGAGACTGCAGCACATCATGGGAGTAAAGTCATAATCTTTTTATAAAAGTATGAGACATACTTTTGAATAGGATAGAGACAGCGTGATTTGGGAGGTGACATTTTCAGAGATTTCACAGCAATAGCCACTGATTTCCTGTCTCAACACATTTTCCTGTCCCTCAGCTCCACAAAACCCCTGGATATACAAAGTCACATCTGCTTGCCATGATCTCAAATCAAATTTCCTTTAATAGCATTACTAAAACTAAAAAGCAATATGCCATTAGCAGTGCTTGCTCAGGCAAGCATGACTATAATGTTTTGGGAAGACTCTTCCATCATGGCGGCTACATCTCACTATACCCTAAAAAATATGCTACATATGTAAGTTTTACTACTAAACTTAATTGAATCAACCTGACTACCCAAGGTTATACCAACAAAAATAATTTTCAAGGTTTCAGCCACGTAAAGAATAGCTTGTTAAAACATCTCAACCAGTCTGACTCAAAAACTACAGCTCAGCCAATGATATGAAACAGGGGCAGGACTCTCTATTTGTTCAACCAACAACAGATGCAGGGAGTGTTCAAGAAACCTTATTTTCTGTATTTATTTATTCACGAATCTCTCTTCTCATTCCGCTATCCTAATGTTGTCCGCTATCTGTATCTAAACTATAATTTGTATTCTATTTTTTTGTGTCTCCCTCTGGACAGACAGATAGAGATATGCGGCATATTAGCCCATACTCTCATTACCTCCTCATTTTCAGATTAACTGCTTGACAGAAGCAATCAGCAAGCACAAGTCTCTGTAATTACCCAGGAATGATAATAACAGAACTGAGAGATGTTACGACTCTCATCACGGCTCTCCACAGAATATAGATGGTCATGCTCACAGGCATTTAGCATCGAACAAGCGAACATCTTCATACTTCCTGTCAGCAGATTAGAGAGATGGGAAACCCTGTACCTTGAAGGACCGAGAGGTTTAGGATTAAAAGGCTGACAGAACACGAGAAAACTATCAAACCTCTTTTAGCACATTATGAAAGGATCACAGTACAGCGACTGGACACGATCTTATTCCTGAACCCTAAACAATGACCACAGATCCGATTTAACAAAGCACATTAGAGAGGCTTAAGTTGAAATCTAAACTATATGATTCACTTTCACACAAGCACTGAACCACACAAGCTAGTCACGTGAACTACGCAAACAGCTGAGCACATTCTGAATAAGGCTACACCACAGGGGAGTGTGTGTGTGTGTGTGTGTGTGTGTGTGTGTGTAGGCATGAACGCTCTGCACTATATTTGGAAGGCCCACTGGAATGGCATTGATGAAGCCTGGAGCACCTGCGGCCTTGTGTCTCCCATCCTGTGCCCACAGAACAGGGCACCCAGCTGGGCCAGTGAGAGGCTGAGGACAGGACTGGGCCCTTGGCCAACAGAACACAAAGATGCTGAAAGCCGGTGGGGAGTCAACGGAACTCATTCATCCCTGCTGTCAATAACTTTATGACATCATCTCCTGATGACAGACACTCCGCACTTTTGATTGGACCACAGAGCCAGAAATAGTGTTCGCCTTGGCTTGGGAAGGTGAACGTTTGCGTCACTGCAGTGTACTAAGATGGTTGCCAAAGTCATGTTGAGAGCTGAGCCAGCCTGGAAGTGCTGGGGAAATTATTACTGTAACCCTGAAATAAAAGATGGGGGGGAAAGGAGAGTCATGGTGAGGGAATGAAGGGAAAGACGTGATGGATAGGGAACAGGAGTTCAAAGGTAGATGGAGGGCGTAAGAGTTCATGATCTCAAAATGATGTTGTGAAAATGTTCTGGTCATATTTCACCCCAAAATCACACGGAAGCAAACAAATTAACAATTAAACTATTCCCAAACTACTCCCTAAAATTCCCCCAAAAAAGACCCAGTGATTTCAGTAACTTTTTTTTTGAAAGTAATTAATATTTTTATTCAGAAAGGATGCATTAAATTTACCACAACTCAAAATAAAAATGCTTACATTGTTAGAAAAATGTTTTCACAAAAACATTAATCAGCTGTTTAAAAACTGTTTTATTCAATGTTTCTTGAGCACCAAATCAGCATATTAGAATGATTTCTGAAGGATAATATGACTCTGGAGGAATGACTGCTATCGCAAGAATAAGTTAAAACATATTAAATAAATAATTATAGTAAAAATAATATACTAATAAAATACATTAGAATAAAGTTATTTAAATGTGTAATTGTATTACAAAATAAATGTGATTTAAAAAAATAGCCTTGACGAGCATAATATAATAATGCATAATGCAATATTTAATATATAATGATAACTTTTTTTTTTAACCTAATTTTATTATAACCTTACTTTCATCACAATTAACTTTTTAACCTTTCTTTCATCACAATCTTTACTTTGAAATTAATGAATGAATGAACTTAACGTCTTTATGTCAAATTAAAAATATCCTTCATTTTCTTAATTTCCGATATATTTTAGTTTTGCCTCTTGATATTGGGGTCAAATGTGACCTGGACATTTACTGATTTATTTATGTATGTACAGAATGTGAGATTCACACTTATAGATAAATATAGCTTCATCTGTTATGTGCTCTATTTGTGAAATAGCAGTGGCACACTGGATGTGATTTTTTTTCCATTACAGAAAAGGGCCTCCTTATTATGGCCTAGCAAGGATAATCCGTCCCCTTTCACCATCTGTTGGCCCATAAACACTGCAGCTGGACGGCACGCATTAGAAGCTGCACTGCTACTGTCTTACATCTCTCCTTGTCACACCTGAGACTCATATACTGTGCTGAACTCATGTCTACTCGATGCAGACATCTCCAAACAACCATGAAAACACATACTGTATACACACACACACGCACACACACACAGTTGTGGTTTAGTAAAGCTAATGTCGGTGACATCACATATGACATCATCTCAGCTGATTTGTGTCATACATATCTTTCCACATGAAGCTAGAATTCCCAGAATACATTCAGCCTAATGTGATCTACATAGAGTAGATGGATTTGAGCCTGCCGAACAGGAACAAGGCCGTGGTTGTATTGCTTCCTCATCCCTCAGTGTAAGTGCTACCGCCACCCTACACCGCAAATCTCGTTTGTCTCCCACACAGAAAGACATACCATTCCAGACAGAGAGAGAGAAAAAAGGAATGAATTGCAATGAGGGACAGAGGGTCCGCAGCACAGCTGAGAGACACTGGAGATGAATTGGACAGAGAATAGCATGGAGAATATGTGGTTTTGATGGACGGTTGTACTCCCATGGCGCCAGGCAGAAAATAAGACTAATTCCTGATTCTCCCCATGGACTCGTACGGCACACACACAGAGAGGAAAGGAATAAAAACACATTAACAGCACACACATCTTTATTAAATTAAACACAGCATGAAAAATGGTAAAATACTGTATTGCATATAGATAAACTGCTGTGCTGTAAAACCACATCTTAATATGAGTCATTTCTTGAGCACCAAATCAGCATATCAGAATGATTTCTGAGAGATCATCTGCTGCTGACAATTCAGCTTTGCCTCACAGGAATAAATTAGATTTTAAAATGCTGCACCACATCTTAATTTATATAATGTTGATGCACTTGGTAGGGTCAGGCAAACATACTGTTTCATAATGAAAAGAGGATCATAGCAGGCTGTCTTTTTTCTGCTATGACTGACTACCTCCATTAGTTAGTGCTCTTTTTTTTTTCTTTTTTTTTTTAAAGAGGTCTTTCTGAGATAATAGCTGCACAATATCTTGCTCTTCTGAATTTTTTACATCTTTGTGCCTCGCCCCTTTAAATCCCCTGTCAGGAGTGTTGGTACATAATTAATGTGATGCCTATTTAACATGCTTTAAACATTTAAAAGCTTGTCCCCACCCCCAACTCACGTTTGGAGGGAAATTTGGAGATATCAATAGCCTTGCAGCTGGCATACTGAAAAAAAGCACTCTCACTTTACAGCAAATTCAAGTGGAGTCATTGGATTATTCCATTTCCCACAGTCCTTAAGGACTTGCTATTCTAAATGCGGCCGATGAAGTTTCATGAGCCTTTTGCTTTGTGATACAACTGGCTCAAACTGAGCTGATCAAATGACTTCAGATATTGAAATAAAGAAACAGTGGTCACATTCTACATGTAATATGTGGAACATAATGTGAAGCATTACAAAAATACATAAATTGGCAAGGAATACGGTCAAATCAGCCAGCCCACCCACTCTTATGGGAAAAATAAGGTGGATAGGCTAATCTAATGAATAAATATTAAACTTTTTAAACATTATTAGTATATACTGAGTGATTGACACCATCTTTATTATGGAATTCACAGCTTTAACTTACATGTTTGCTTTATTTTCAAGATCTGAGGTAAAATATCTATTTTTGCATTCAGTATGGCTACTGTGCTGTATAAAGGTCACGCAAAATAATATTCAAACTCACATGAGACACTTTTAACATTGAATAAAGCACATAATCAGTACCTGAGATCATCATTGTCATTTGTTTGCATGTTGTTGTTCCATAATCCCTTGTTGTGTGTCCCTGTTGTGGCTGGTTAGGACAAAAACTCGGATTAACATGGAAAATGCCACAACATCACGCCTGGTTAGTACAAACATACACTCACCGGCCACTATATTAGTTAAACTGCTTGTTAAATCAAATATCGAATTAGCCAATCACATGGTAGCAACTCAATGCATTTAGGCATGTAGACATGGTCAAGACAATTTGCTGAAGCATCAGAATAGAGAAGAAAGGTGATTCAAGTCACTTTGAATGTGGCATGGTTGTTGGTGCCAGAATTTTAGAGCACTTCCAACAGGATAACACACCATGTCACAAAGCTCAAATCATCTTAAAATGGTTTCTTGAACAAAGAGTTCATTATACTCAAGTGACCTCCATCTCAATCCAATAGAGTACCTTTGGGATGTGGTGGAACGGGAGAAATGCATCATGGATGTGAGGCCCACTGTACAAATCTTGTCATTATAGACCAAAATCTCTAAGGAATGTTTCCAGCACTTTGTTTAATCTATGCCATGAAATATTAAGGCAGTTCTGAAGGCAAAAGGCATCCAAACTCGGTTAAGGTGTACCTAATAATGTGGCCAGTGATTGTATAATTTATATTAAATATAACACAAAATATTAGTTAAAAACTACTGTTTTTCTTTAAGCTACCTATATAATTAATAAATAAATAATGTTAATGAGAAATTATACTGTTTACTTTTCCAAATACCTTTTCTTTTATTGCATAAGCAGAATTATATTTGATCTGATTCCCTCTGACAGCACTGATTAGATTAAGATATCTGGCTAATTGAAACCAGATATTTGAAAAACATACAAGTCAAGGATAATACAAAATCGTAATCTAATCCATTCACGATTGAGAAGGAATTAATCTTAAAGTCTCCACTATTGAGTCCTTAAGAATCAGAAATCCTATCTGACAGCCATTCAGGCGTTCTGCCGGGTGGAAGACAAATGTTTGAGTAAGATTTCAATTTCTGCCAGCATCTCCTCCTATGAGGCAGAATGATTGGGAGACTGCAGTAAGCGCGTCCGCATTCATTTGCATTGTAAGACAAACAGGAAATGAGATAAATTAGATTTGTGTCACAGCTCAGTTGAGGCAATGGATGAGAAATCGAGTGGAAGGAAGGAGAGAGGGAAAAGTCAGAAGACAAGGAAGAGAGAAGGGGGCAACAGATGTTATCGTGGGCTTCACCAACTTCATCAGTGTCTCCAGCCTTCATCGTTCCTCTCGTATCTCCACCCTTCCTGTCTAAAAGAGGGCGTTTAAACACTGTCCATCTTTAACTGCAGGCCATGATTTGATTATTGCATTTAATTAATATGATTAGAGAGAATATCACTGTCTTTTTTGAGTCGTTCTGTGTAAAGTCTTATACAAGCAAAAGTCAAAGATTAGGGACATGGCAGACCATGCAAGACTTATTAACTAGTAAGGCAAAACTGCTACTCACAAAGACAAAGAACAAATACAATCATGAGTATTCATGAGAACATTCAGTTAGAACCATGCTATTTCAAGGCCACCGTACCTGCCGTTATTTATTTATTTTCATTACAATTCTCATTTGTCACAGTGGCCGGGACAGATTCTACTCTGGGATGATAAAAAAGCCAGGTGGAATTCATTGTTTGTGCAGGAGGAGCTCAAGGACAAAGGTGGGTGGGTGTTTCTTGGATTCTGTACAAGCTGAATTCACCGTTTTTGATGCTGTTGGCTTTATATGAAAGGATTCATAGGGGAACACAAATGAAAGAAAAAAGGGGGGATGAGAAGCAATACAGTACAGCAATGGATGATTGTAACTTTAGACAGGACAAGCCAGAAGGCAAGGACAGACATAATTTAAATAGTTATCTTGCAATATATATATATATATATATATATATATATATATATATACACACACACACACACACACACACACGTATATATATTGCAAGATAACTTAATTTAAATTCTGTCTGTCCTTGCCTTGTGCAAAAGTAATGACTGCTGACAACTGAGCTTTGTCACGACAGCACATTACATTATAAAATATATTAAATTAGAAAAAATATTAAATTGCAATAATATCTCATAATATTAGTGTTTTCAATGTCTTTCTTTCTTTTGCAAATAACAAGCATAAGAAACTACTTTTAAAAACTTTAATAAACTCTCAAACCCCAGGCTTTTGAAG
>SCHK01328046.1:0-12859 GCA_004124795.1 Poropuntius huangchuchieni
TTGGCTCATATGATTTGAAAGTCTTTTAGTTTTCATTTTATGCAAATTTAAAAAATGTCCCACATTTCCGGAATTCGGGTTTTAAGTACTAATAAATACATGTTAATTCTAGAGTTATTTATTGAAAAAAAAAAAAAAAAATATATATATATATATATATATATATATAGGTAGATTGTCAGTGTTGCTTCTCCAACACTAGTGTTTACTAGGTTTTATTGAATAATAATCAAAACTCTTCCCATTCATATATGGTTGTCTGTGAGATTGTGAATGTGGTATGTTTATGTAGATATAGATAACTTAGATTGTGTATGGTAACTCACTGTTGTGTAGGCAATTTGCCATGTGTTTAATAGCGAAATGTAGTTACGAAGCATAAAAACAATATGATAGTCCATAATTCCACATCAACAACTATAACCCCTGCCACAGTTTTTCCCATGATTACCCACAATATTATACCACATTTCTTGGTCCTTATTTCATGGATATAGTTGAATGTAATTCGCTAGTATTATCTTGATGTAGGAACAATGTGCAGTGCAGCTATATAGAGCTATTTGTGATATTTCATTTGCATGTGATTCGTCCGTAGTCCCCTCGGCTGCTCCAGAGGATGTAGCCGTAGATGTGATGAACAACACCATGGTGAAGGTCAGATGGGACCATGTTCACAAGGACAAACTCAATGGACATCTGGGAGGCTACAGGGTAATTCCGTACCAACATGTGTTTTGCTTTTTAGTCATGGTTTAAAGGCCAGTGACCCCTTTTTTGACCTTGAAGGTCCTCTTGTTTCCCAGCAAGCTGTCAAAGCTATCCACATGTATTAATCGGTGGTGTTGCTTTACTCATCAACTATTTTTCACTACCTATGGACTAATCTAATCTCTTGTACTTATAGATAAGCTATTGGAGGCTTCGTAGTCTGCTGGACTCAAAGAAAACACATGGTGACAAACACACATTGACATTCTCAGGCGAGAGGAACCATGCTGTGGTCACAGGGCTTAGTCCGTTCTCTGAATACAGCCTTATTGTCATGGCCTTTAACAGCAGAGGAAACGGGCCTGGCAGTCATCCGGTCAGCTTCAAAACACCTGAGGGAGGTGAGTGAGGAGGGAACGTGTGTGAACACTTGAGCAAAACATAATAAATTTGGCTCTGTGAGGTTAAGGCTTTTGCACAGATTTATCCCCCGATTTGTAGTCAGGATGAGTAGACGCTAGTTGATGAAAGTCAGAGCCAGTCTGCAGGTTTTGGGCAGTTGGATTTGACAGATTTCATAGAAAATCGCATCATGTACTTCGGGCACAGACTCAGATTTTTTAGCTTCAGACTATCTGTCCAGTCAGAGGATATCAAACACATTTGTTTTTTGAGGCGATTTTAGAACATACATTCTTTTCATTTGTCATGTTTCTGTGAGTTTATTGTTTTTGAAAATTATAGTATTATGTAATCCACAGTCAAAGTTGTTATATGTAACCATTTCCAAATTGTATGATGCTTATAGTGTTATGTTAAAAATACGTTCCGATTTAAAATTGTTCAGCCTTTAGTTTACATAAAAATACATGTGCTGTGTCCCAATTTGCATACTACAATGATAAATAGTATTCGAAATTTACAATTGTTGTGTCCTATTTAAATCGTAGTATGTTGCAAATCTGTGCACATGCTAATGGCTAGTATGGCCCACAACTCATTGCACATTGGACAAAAATTTGATTATAACTACAAATAATAATAAAAAGTGTTCAGAAACTACAAAAATGGCATGTGCGTGAGACCTACAGTTAAATATAATTTCTAAATTAAAATAAAGAGATCTGAGTACAAACATTTTTTCAGTTTATCTGCATCTGTAACAATATTGTGAATATTTATAAAGACACATTTGGTCATTAACTTGTGTCATGCACTTGTTACTGACAGCCAGATAAACATGCTACTTAATTTTTCTCCAATATGGTAGGAAATTAAATGCAATTAAAAATTTGGAAGATGTTGACTGTGACAAGATGATTGACAGGGCAGTTCAAATGATGACAGGATGCATGTAACTAAATGACAAATTATCATGAAGTAGTATGTCCCAAAGGTTACCTGCTTTTCTGCTACACACTCAAAGGTATATACTTTTTCTTCATAAAAAGAGTGCATACTTTTAGGGAATAAGTATGGTGAATTTGGATGCAGCAGTTGGTTCTGGTTTGTCACGTGACCATTCTAGTGACAGCAAGTTTGAATATTTGGAAATGCAAATGAGATGCAAGACCTTTGATATAGGAGAAGATGTCTTTCACAGAAGAAAGAAAGTCACAAAGTTTTGGAATGAACAAATGAATAATAATGACCATTTTTGTGTGAAATGTTCCTTTAAATTATTAATATAACTGTCAACTCTTTGTTTCTTTCCCTACCTTTAGTTCCTGGTCAAGTAGCTGCCTTCAGTGTTACAAACATCCAGAAACACAAGGTCACCTTGACATGGTCTCCTCCGGTTGACGCAAATGGAGTTATAATTGGCTACATCCTCCAATATCAGCTAAGTATGTGAACACTGCATTTCCAATTTGTTCATAACCCTCACTATAAACGTCTGCATCTTGCTGTGAGGGTTATGTGCTGGGGTTTGGGTAAACAGCTTTTATTACTTATATTCATTTCTGACGTGGCCCATGACACAGCAGCATTAATGGCCATTACAGCGATTCTACAGTGAAACCACAAACCACTGGATTTGCACTGAAGGTTTTTAGGACTCTATTTATGTCACTTAAAGGACCAGACTACAGAACATACAAAGCTATTGCACTGCGTTCCCTGTGATGCAGATGCGAATTTGGACATACAAAAACAGAAACATAAAACTGCTCTTTGATGATTCATGTCTCATTACATCGAGTGATGCCTACGTCTCACCACTAGGAGATATTGTTGTGCCACCTACCTTAGGTTTGGCAGCTGCATCTTAAATTCAACAGAGACTACAGTATTATGAAAATAACCGCGCAGGACCTCAACAAGACACAGTTGTATATTTGCTAAATGATTTATGGAAAACAATTACTTTGACTTGTTAAAGTTGCCTCACTCAATTTGCTTATTTTTATTATACAGGTCCTGTTATATCGAACTGAAGGCACACTAGTGAATTAAACAGCTATTTACTGCATGTCATTAGAGTATGCTTTGGTTTTAATTAGGATTTACAGTGAGAAACACTGCTGATTACATAAACATAGTGGGTTAACAATGCACATCGTATTAATAGGTAAGTGATGAACTGTAGGGAAAAGCAAAACATTGTGAAGCATATCTTTAAATATCAGGGGATTTTTTTTAAGAAATAGATTTTGATAATCAAAGTGTAGTGGTAAGATTAAGAATAAGTACAGCCGACCACATAAAAACAACTTTTAGACCAGTCAGAAGCAACTGTAAACCAGTAGCATGCAAGCATAATCAGTACCCAAGCCTTGTTAATACTATGGCTACTACACTACACAGTTTTAATTAGTATTAGTAATTATTATTTTTTTTTTTTTTTTTTTTTTTTATTTAATTAAAATAAATTCTTACATTTTTGAAACAAGAAAACAACTTCATATAATATTTAAAAAAAGAAAAATAATTTAAAAAATGATTGAAAAATCTTGTTTTGAAAGGGAAAATGGGTGAACAACCACATGGAATTAATATTCATGCGCAAAGCTAATAAGTTTTACAATGTGCTATCCCGCCACTTTTCAGATTGTTTTTATGCCCCCAAGGGAAAATGTTTAAGACAAATTGGTTTCCCTTTATTTTTCCAAGAAATATAAAGTCATCTTGTTGTCTAGACTAGGGATTGCCAAAGTTTTTGTCACCTTTTTGACCTAAAATATTTACTTGAAGTAGTGAGATTTTAAATGAATATTTAAATGATGCTCTCTTAGCCACTTACTGTAGTTGTCACATGACATGCAAGTAAACAAATAAAACATTTAAGTATTTTTAGCAAGCATTTTATTTTGATCTTAAATGCATTTGTTTTATTTTTACATTTTTATGGTTTAATGAATTATTCACTTTCCGAAATCCCTGCAGTTCCCTCACAAACCTTCACAAACTTCCCAGTCTGGGAAACCTTGGTCTACACGATCCTGGCACATATTTATTGCAAAGCACTCATGTCAAAGGCATTCCATTGTGATCAAGCCGACCCCCTTTCTCGTGCTGACCCTACACTGTTCTACATGCATCTTATCACAACACCAGACTGGGCACGTGCACCGCTCAACACGCAACCAGATCCCAGCAGGAGTGATGACGGAGCTGATTATGATGCGTACAGTCTGGGAGGCCTCGTCAGCTAATTGTGTTTGATGCTGCGGCTGATCATTGAGGCCAAGTGTCAGGCTGCGTATTAAAAGAAGCGACATTTTCATCAGGAGAGCTTGCTAGAACCATTGTGCTCCCTTTGAAGTGGGCTCATTGAAGTCCCCTTGAAGAAAGTGGTGTGTAAAATGCTGGCGAGAGAGCGCACAGCTGTACCCGTCGAATGGAAAATAGCAACTGGGATTAAAGAGCCACTGCACAGATGGCCCGCAGCCAGATCCAACTACGCTGAAATCGCACAGAGTTAACAATTCACACATTGTGAATTACTTATGGAGGATTCAGAAATAGTGTTTTTTATTTATTTATTTTTGTTTGACAGACGTATTGGGAATTATTTGAAGGAAAGAGGGATTCCAGAACATGTTGCAGTGCAGACCCAAACTTGTTTACGCAACATAAGCATAATGGCTCAATAACACATCATTAGCACATGGATAAGAAATGATGTTTTAATTGGTAGTGCACAATTCGGTAAACAAATGCTGCCTGCCTGCCTGACTGACTGATAGCTGCTTTCGGATGCACACATGCTTATGTGTGTGCATCATCTGTAAATAACGCTCGTCCCTTGCTGTGATGCGTGAAAGGTCAACTGCAGTTCTTGCCAGGGTTATTAATGCAAACAGAAGTGGTTTGTCACGAGTGAATGCAAAAAAGAGAGAAAATCTGGTTTGTGTCAAAATATTTAAAAATTCTGTCTACATGCTATACTCAATTTAGAGATTTTGGATTATTTTGCTACCATAACTTTTTTTCAGACTAGTGGAAAGAAACCACCCAAAATCCGCATTTAAGTGTTTATTTTATTACACTTTGTCTATGTGCGATTTCAATTACAGTACATATCTTTAAGTTTAGTTTTTCTCATGCACTGAGCCAGAAATCTCCACTTCAGTAGCACTAAACAGTTTTATTCTTGTCTATATTCTGGGAGTTTTTACCAAAGGGTTTGTTCATAAATCATTTTCCCTAAAAATTTGTTCAAATTTCTGTTCTGGAAATGTAGTGTATGCAGATTAGTGCATTATTTATTAAATAATCCCTTAGTTATTTAAACATAATATTTCAGAAAATGTTTTAATGTACTGTGATAAATTAACTACTGTAAGTGTGACAATATCTATTAATTAGTATTCACCTATGGTGTTTGTCCTTAATTTATTTCTTCGTTCCCTTTTGCTAACTGTTTAGCAATGATTGCTTGGGAAAACTTTAATATTTATTAATATTTAACTTAATGAAATGAATGTGTTCAGTGGTATTTATTTTTTTGTTGGTAAAATATCAAAATATATCAATGTTTAAATATTTATTTATATATAATGTAATCAAAAAGCAGCCACGACATGTAGTCCATACAATAACATTGTGATACTTTGCATCATACCATAAGACGTACAGTAGTATCGTGGCAACCTTATTGTCGTCCACTATCAAAGTTTGAGTATTTTGACAGTCCGAGCGCAATCTGTCAGTCTGTGTCTGTGTCAGGAAAAAAAAAAAGAAAAAGAAAACATTGAATTTGACCTCTGGCTGACTAAACACATCTGACATTTCAATGACATGGCCTTCCTGCTACCAGTCCAGCCGAGCGACCAACCATAACACACGATGAACACATGCCGCTTTGCTGCATAGCTTTATTTTTTTGTTTATGATCTGTGTGATCATCAGTGCATTCTAATATGTGGAACTGTATAAATAGTTTAGATTGCATTGACGGTATGCTCTTTTTCCTTTTCCTGTTTAGTAAATGACACAGAGGAGCTGGGTTCTCTGATGACCCTCAACATCTCTGCTGACAGCAGTAAGCAGCACCTCCAGGATCTGGAAGCACTGAGCAAATACAAGTTTTACCTACGGTGCTGCACGCGGGTGGGCTGCGGACCAGCTGTCAGCGAGGAGCGCACCACTGTCCCCGAAGCGAGTGAGTACGGGCAGCAGCTGCTCAGGGGTGGGGGTGTCTCGGGGGAGTCAGGCTGTGGCATTCCAAAGGACAGGGAATCTGGCGCTCTGACATGGATGACCAAGTTGCTGTTGTTATGGGCATCGACCCGGCGAATGCAGGGGACATTATTTCGACCTCCCATCTCACCAAGCTTTTCATATGCCCATCTAAGCATTTCTTTATAGCTAAACAATATCATAACAGTGTGCGACTGGGCTGCATTCATCACTGTCTTGGAAGACCAAGCGCTTATTGATTTGAGGGTAAAAGCTTGCCTGCAAAAAGGAAGAAGAAATGATATGTTGCCTTTGGGAATGGAAATGCTGGATTGTTATTAATACAGACGTAGAAATAAGTTGGTAATCAACATCAAAAAATATATGAAAAGAAAAAACCACACGACTGTGAATTCACAGCACATTTATCATGATTAATGGTTCACGCTGCCATACTTATCATGGGCAGTTAGCAGATTGTTGATAAAGTGCTGTTTATTTCCGTTTCGCCGAGGGTTCGTAAGGAAGTTGTGTTTATGGAAGAAATATGATCGAGATGAAAATCCCAAGGCGTAATTCCAATATTCGGCAGAATAATAGAAAACAGTCAAGAAAACAAATGACTGCTCTGATGTGAGGGGAGATATCTTTATGTGTCAATGGGAAACAACCGCCTAAACATGACCAGTATACATCAAGAAAATCAGCTGATTTCAAATACAGTTGAGAGCATATGATAAATAAGGTCTTATTTTAAGGTATCATGTTTTTTTTTTTATGTATTTCTGGACATTTCCATGCTTTTTGGACATGAAATATGGTCAAACCATGTGCCTTGTAAATTACCATAGTAAATTAATATGTCTAATATATGATATCAAACANGTTTTTTTATGTATTTCTGGACATTTCCATGCTTTTTGGCCATGAAATATGGTCAAACCACGTGCCTTGTACATACCATAGTAAATTAATATGTCTAATATATGATATCAAACAACAATGCTGCCAAGAAAACTATTTTAAGTAAGGCACTACATTATCTCTTTGCATTTGTAGATTTTAGTTACAGTTACAGTTTAAAAGTATCTTGGTATTTCCGTGTATTTCTGGACATGTTACCATGGCAATTTCCTGTTTTTTGGACACAAAAGATGGTGAAACCATTGTATTTTTTGAAGTACCTTAGTTTCTATACATATACCATGGTAAAAGAATATGGCAGTTTTTCTCTATAAAAATATCACATACCATGGTATTTCAATCTGATACATACAAAATGCCTTTCAAACCCCTTCTTTAATACTTTCTTATTTCTGGTGATACATTTAAAAATATGACATCATATTTTTAAATACTTTGGAATGGAATTTTCCAAGCTTCTTTCTATTGCTTTCTCGCTTTAATGCTTTGGTAACAGGCACTGCTGTCTTATAAACAAGCTGTCTTATGAACTAAAGTTGTCATGATTTCAGTGTCTTTCTGTCGTCCTTGCAATATGTCTTTTTCATTGCTTTATTGCTTTTGTTTTGCCAGCTTCAACAGATGTGGCCTCTTTCAACATCAGTATGAAGTCTTCTGTTTTCTTTAGCACTAGAAATAGCTAACACTAGACTAGAAGATAAAATTGTAGCTGTATTGTAGGACTCTGTCTTGAAAATGCATGTGTTCAAAATAGGGTAATCATTTTATTTTCATATACTGTAGAAGCATAATGCTTTTTTTTTTTCTTTTGCCCTGTCCTTCTGTGAGTATAGGTCTTGACAGTTGCTAAATTAGATAAATCTCACTATTAACCTGTCGTCTGCTCTTTGTTGGTAGCTGAAACTAATTGATTTATTCCATTTAATCCTTGCATTTCTTGCATAATGCTGTAGTTCAGCTAATATAGACAATTTTTTAGATTTAATTTAGCACCCGCTTGTTTAGTACATCACATGGCTGCTTCTTTCTTAGCCACATCACTCCGTTAGAATAGTTCAAACCGTTTAAAATACTGTCTTTCTTTCCAGGAAAATCCGGCTCACGATTTCCTCCAAGAAAAACCACTGTTTCTCCTGTGGCTAATGCTACTCTTTCTTCTATAGGTACTAAACCACACAAAAACAAGTCAAAGAACAAATGAGAAACAAGTTGGGCTTTTTATGCCAGTAAACTCTACAAATATTCAGTTATGTAATAACAAACATATTCAAAAGTTTGGGGTTGGTAAGGTGTTTTTTTAATGTTTCTGAAATAACTATTTTATGATCACCTAAGCTGCATTCATTTAAAAAAAAAAAAAAAAGTAATATTGTGATATAAAATTATATCTGTTTCTATTTATTAAAATGTCATTTACAAAGCTGAATTTTCAGCATCATTACTCTAATCCAGTGTCACATGATCCTTCAGAAATCACTCTCATATGTTGATTTGACGCTCAAGAAACATTTAAAAAAAAATGTGATTAATATGTTTGAGAAAACCGTGGTGATAAACCAATTCAGAAAGCTGAATAAAGTATTAATTTCTTTAAAATACATAAATAAAAATCTTACTGACCCCAAACATTAGTGTCAAGGTCTGATTTGTTGGGGCTTATCGAGGGACTAAGGAGCAGTGCTGATGTAGCCCAGAAGTGGCTTTTAAATGGATAAGAGGAAACCATTTAAATTCCACTGCTAAATTTGCCCACAAAAGTGGCTTTCGGAACCAGTCTCACAGGACACGTGTGGCATGAGCTTTCCTCCCTCCCGCTGTGGCGGCAGATGCGGACTGACAAACCTCCAGCTAGCTCGCTCAATATTTATAGCACCATTTCTGTGTCAAGCAAAGGTGTCACACCGCACCGATGATTAACGCAATTTCTACAATAACAGGGTGGATGGAAACGCATCACGATTAGAAGATGTCATTTAAGCATGGGGCGATGGGATGGGCAGGATAACCGCGGTCCTTCGGTGCAGATGGATTCCTGAAAAGACCCTGAGAATAAATGTGTTCCATTTGCATGTTTTGCCCAAAGGGAGAGGTGTTGTGTGATTGAGATGTGTGGTAATGAGTTTTGACAGCAGACAACAGTCTGCCTAATTGCTACACCTGAAGGTGATGAAAACACAAGTTATCTGTGATTGATATAGCTCAGGTGGCATGCTGTGAAGGTAGCAATTGTCCAAGTCGAATACTTTTAGCTTCCTGAATAGAAACTGTGTACGCTGTATTCAGGTCTTCTGTGGCTCTCAGAATTTGGTGACTGCGTAATTATTACTCTGCAACTCTATCTAAAATGATTCCCTATTATTTCCTCTTATTTCGCCCAGTGGAACGAGCACATCATTATTTCAGTTCGTTAATTAGTCATTTAATTACAGAAGACTCGCAGCTACGTTTCTGATGGAAATTAAACCGCACTCCATTCTGTCATCTAAAGATCCACCATTTGTTTGTGCCATCCCATCACGTTAATTTCTTTACGCTGTGTCCTAACCAGCCACGACACTAGGGTTTCCAGTGACAAGTAATTAGTCTGACTGCAATGAAAGTAAAAATGCTCTGCGACGTAACAAGCAACCAGCCAATCAAAACACAAAATTACAGTAATTATGAGCTCCTAAGTAGCAAAAAAAATCTTTGTCAAATTAGTTTGAACGCTCCAGTGTTTCTTAATTCTACACTAGTAACACGCATTTATTAATGAATTAGTTATTATGAGGGTTTCCTTTGAAGCGGGGATGTAAACAACTCCAAGTTGTTATTTATTTATTTGTTTTTAATGTCATTATGATCATTCCAAGTTGACATAAAGCTGTGCAATATTTTGTTATGCGGAGCTATACTTTGGACCAATCAGGTTTCCTTGTGGGCGGAGCTAAATAGGTTATGTAAAGAACTTTACATAGAAAATTAGCTTTTATTATTTTTATCTCTGGTGTCACGCCTGGTTAGGATAGTGTTAAGGACCGTTCACACCAAGAACAATAACTAAAAAGATAAAGATAACTATATTAGCATCCACACCAACGCACAATATTATTATGTTTATTGTAAGCATGTGCTGCAGTTCTGTTGTCTGCCACTTTAAACGCTTGCGCACTTTAAATTAGGATGGATTCTGATTGGCTGTCAGTGTTTTTAATGTTCATTTTGAAATTGATTCTAACAATATCCTTTCTTTGTTCCGTTACTGCTATAGCTGTGGTGTGAACTCTGCTATTCTTTTACATTTGGAATGATTTCTAAACTCTAAGTAGTTATCGTCCTTGGTGTGAAGAGTGCATTATAAATCATAGCTTTGCCACTAAACAGCAGTGATAATGTTGAAGTGATATCTGGCAAAGTTCATGTATTACAGTGAATATAAAGAAAATAAAGAAGGCACTCTTTCTCCTCCAAGTCATCTAACAAGCAACCCTTCCTCGTGTCATTTACAGTACTAACCCTCTGTGTCATTTCTCTCTTTTCTCAGCTGTGTTGAATATTAGCACCTCAGTTAGTCACAACTTTGCAAATATCAGCTGGATTCCAGGCACAGAACAGACGGAGTCAGAGTTATATGTTGCCTTTATGAACAACCGTAAGCTTTTCTTACTGTTTTCCATCCTTGTTCTTGTAAATTAAACCTTGAGGTTTGTGTAGTTTAATAAGTCATGGTAAATTCAATCAAAAATAAAATAGTTCATTAAGTATTTGTGTATTTTGTGTGTCGTATACTGTATGTGTGTGTATTTATATATACATAATAAATATACACAGTACACATACATATATTAAGTAAGCAAAAACTTTTATTTTGGATGCGATTAATCGCGATTAGTCGTTTGACAGCACTAATTTAAAGCTGTCTTTTTTTGAGTTGATTACATAATGTAATCTTAATAATAATTCACAATTACCTGTAGGTTAAATTTTTAATTGCATTACTTACTTAATTAACATGTTAATTTGGCAGCCATAATAATCATACAATATAATCCCCCCATATACAGTATAGTTATGTATATAATTATGTGTATATATATAGTAGGGATTTCTTAGAATACTAACACCACTTCACCCACTATGTACATCCTGTAGGTGAAGGTAACTGGAAGATTTCCGATGCGCTAAATTCTTCTAAGACTTTCCACATCATTGAAGGGCTCGAACCTGGGACTGAATACACAGTGCGTCTTATGACTAAAAGCTGGGTTGATAATTCTAGTATTTTTGAAGACGTTATCAGGACCAATGCCAAAGGTGAGGGGAACGTAGTCTCCGAGATGACAGAAATGCAAAGCAAAATCGTCTTTGTCTCTTCCTTTTCCATCTCATCAAGAGTGCGAGTAACATCCTGTGATAAAATTATCATGCGTGGTGTGCCTCATGTCCATCCCAGAGCATGTGTTCTGTGGACTTGATAAAAGGAATTATGCTTTATCAGCCTCTGCGGTTGATTAATTAGACACGCGGTCTGGCCGTTTAATATTTATATCTGCACATTTCCATTCTAGAGTTTTCCTGGTGTCTCTCATTTAGTGTAAGATGTTCTCGGTGGATGTCAACCTTCGGTGAAGTGTCCTCAGGAAATGTCAAACTAAGAGGATGTTTTGTCTCTCGCAGGTCTGGCCAGTATTCATGGAGGCATCTCTAACCAGGGCTGGTTCATCGGGCTCATGTGCGCCATAGCTCTGCTCACCCTCATAGTGCTCATAGCGTGCTTCGTGAACCGAAATAAAGGCGGAAAGTACTCAGGTATTCTCTCACACAATGAAACAAATCAGTTGCTGGGGAAAACTGCAGAGTTCTTTTGTGAATGTGAACTGGATCCGCTAAATGGCAGTCAGAAAACCCTAACAAATGTCTAAACTATCTGGAGATTTTCTTTTGAGTATAAAAAAAGCCAAAAGGTTTAACTACAGTAGAAGTAAAAAACACACACTGAAAGTAAGATGGAAAAACATTGTATATCAAATTCACAGCTTAATCATCACAGCAGCACATGGAACGTGTTAATGCGTTTATATTTAGAACATTTTGCACATCATCGTTGGGGGCTGCAAATTGGGTATGATTCAAGGTTCTACCCAATAACGTTGTATTTTTAACTACTGTAGATCTTCTAAACCGCTGTAACCTTTACAACTGTGAAAGTTTTCTAATTACCGTACAGGAACAGCATGAGCCAGATCTGTTCATTTACATGTGTTAATACGAACTTGACGATGTGCTTGCTGATGCAGTACAATTTTAATAGTATTAATTATAATGAATGAGAAAAAGTTAATGGAACAGCAGGTATGAAATGTAGTATGTAAAGCTAATTTAAGGTTAGCATATTTACAGCATTTCTTGAATGCACATTATGCAGCTTTACACACTACTTTTAAAAAGTTTGGGGATAGTGCGATTTTTTTTTTTTTTTTTAATAAAATGAATAATTAAATACATAATAATAATAAGAAGAAGAATATAAAAATATTAAGCAGCACAACATGTTTTTAACATTGATAATAATAAGAAATCTTCAGCATATTAGAATGATTTCTGAGAGATCATGTGACAC
>SCHK01328048.1:0-15787 GCA_004124795.1 Poropuntius huangchuchieni
TTAAACAGTAAGATCACTGAGTGAGGCTCTAATCTTACAGAGACCAGAGCAGTTTCATACTCAAGTGCTTTCTGCTAAACCACCAGCAGAGACTGTGCACTTTATACACACACACACACACACACACACACACGCACACACACACACACACACACACTCACACTCACACTCTCCTGCTGTTGTGTTATCACTGAAGTGTGACAGACAGCACTTGGCAATTGACATGCACACTTGATGTTATCTGGCAAGGGAGCGTGGCAGTGCCTTGACTGATGAGAGAATGCCACTCATGCTTTGTTTATCTGTGCTGGTGGGAACTGTAGTGGCTAAAGAGAGCTTTCTCTTTCATAATATACCAGTCTATCGACTAAATAGTCGGCAGACAGAGTATGACATTGTGTGTATTGCCAGAATGCAGGAGAGGACATGACAGGAAGAGAGTAACTGGAGAATTGCTAATTATGGCATGTCACATCGGCGTTTACTGAAAAGTAATGCAGCCTGCAGTCCCAGTAACATATTTGTGATGCATGATGGAAGTTGTTAGTAGGAATAATACGTAAAAAGCAGTGATCAGCGCTTTTCACCTTCAAGTATAGCATTGAAAAGTCCAGTACATTTTTGTGAACAGAAAATTGAAAACTGAGTCAAAGGTTGAGAATTAGTGTATGGTTTTGCATATCTGGTGTTTGAGTGTCAGGTTTCAGAAATTGTGTGATGACAAGTAAAGATTTTCCATGTAAGCAGTTGAAAAAAAGAACTGTAATATATTTACCTTTTGGCCCTCTAGTGTTAATAAAATAAAACTGCATGGACATTGCTCCTCTGTATGGATAAATATGGTTTGCAGCATCGCATAAAAATTCACATCTAAAAAAGTTGTAGCTTGGTGCCATATTGTCCCTTTTTTTTTTTTTTTTTTTTGCTAAATCTGACTACTGCTCTTGACACAGTTAACCACCAGATCCTCCTTTCAAGCCTCTAGGAAAAGTGCATCTCAGGATCCACACTCCAGTGGTTTAAGTATTACCTCTCAGATAGGTCCTTCAAGGTATCTTGGAGGGGTGAGGTGTCCAAGTTGCAACATTTAGCAACTGGGGTGCCTCAGGAAGTTCAAGAGTTCTTGGACCACTTCTCTTCTCTGTCTACATGGCATCATTAGGTTCTTTCTTTCAGAAACATGGCTTCAACATATCACTGCTATGCTGAGGACACTCAACTCTACCTCTAATTCCATTCTGATGATCCAATGATAGCTGATCGCAGATGAAGGACTACCACCTTCAACTTAACCTTGCCCAGACAGAACTGCTTGTGTTTTCTGCCAACCCATGATTTCATCACAGTTTCTACACACAGGTGCATCAACCATAACACCTTGCAGGACAGCCAGGAACCTTGGAGTTGTGATTGGTGATCAGGTGAAGTTCACAGAACACATTGTTAGAACTGCCAGGTACTGTATATTTGCCTTATACAACATTAGGAATATTAGCACTTTTCTTTCGGAACATGCTACACAACTCCTTGCTCAAGCTTTTGTCTGTCCAGTCTGGATTATTTCTGTGCTTTCGTGACAGGTCTTCCAGCCAGTTCTATCAAACCTCTCCAACTAAACCTGCAAAATTAAAATTCTTTAATAAGAAGAAAAGAGCACATGTCACATCTCTGTTTATCAATATGCACTGGCTACCAATAGCTGCTCACACAACGTTCAAGGCATTGATGTTTGCCTACAAAAGAACCCCTGACTCTGCACCCCTTTACCCAAATTCACTGCTTCAGACTTGTGTGCCTTCCAGAAGCTTGTGTTTTGCAAGTGAACAGTGCATTATTGTGCTGTCCACAGAGGCACCAAATCACTTTCACAGACTTTTACCTTAACTGTTCCCTGCTGGTGGAATTACCTGCCCAAGCAGCTGAGTATTTAGCCATCTTTAAGAAATGGCTAAAGACACATCTACATGTTGTCCACAGCACTTACATAATATTGCTCTTTTGTTGGTTTGCTTCTATTGTCCTCATTTGTAAGTCGCTTTGGATTAAAACATCTGCTACATGACTACATGTAAATGTACATGCAAAGTTTATGCTGTTGTTCTGACTTATTGGAAACAATGATATTATTAAATACATGATACATGACAAAAATGTACAAGCTGTTAGCATTAGAAATAACAGTTGCTAGTGTGATAAGGTAAACATGTTTTATAATATATAATGAGCTTCATTACATGGCTATCTATCAGTTCATTAAAATGCAATTACCTGAGATACATTCTTTTTGCACTCTCTCATTAATAACATTGTTATTTTTTCATCAAAAATTACAAAAAAACTGAAAAGAAACAGTTCCTTACAAAGATTTTCAATCAACCAATCAACCAATCAATCACTAGCAATAGACTAGCTGAAATCAAGTTGATAACTTGATTTGACTTTGTTAATGATATTGCAAATTGATCACACCTTAAGGAATAATGAAATAACTACCTGAACGTGTCCTCTTGTAAAGCATTTTAAACTCACAAATACATTTAGCTCACTCTTTCTGACTATACAACAAGAAGCTTTTAATTAATAGCTCTTGAGTCTGATAACCTTCACACAGTCATTAACAAACAGGATGGAGGGCTGTGATTAGCTGCACAATGGCACAGTCACATTCCTAGCTTCCTAAGGTTTACTCCGTTGTATAAATGTATGCCTGGCTGACTCAGATTCACCACCTGGTCATAGCTTTCCTCCACAGCATGGCCTTTTGTAGTAAGTGGACTGTGGTTTGAGAGGGGGATGTGTGATGCTCTAAAGTTTTTGTTTTTGCCTGTCTGCTTCACTGGGTCCTTTCAATAGCACCATTGCAGAAAGAGTCTGTGTGTGTTTGTTTTATCCTCCAGTCTGCTGGACCATCTCTAGCTGTGATCAGCCAAGGTCAAACGTGAAGGTTTTTGTACAACATGGTGATATGCAAGAGTGATGTCCTCATTTGTTGAGGTGATGGCAATTGTGTGTGTGTGTGTGTGTGTGTGTGCACAACAGAAGGTATTTTAAAAGACTTATTGAAGTTGAGGTTTGGCCCACTGCAGGTGGCAGCTGAGATGCACATATGCACTAAGCTTATAAAATGCCACCATCAAAGCACCAGACTGTTGTCTTTAATTGGGCTGCAGATGTGTGTAAGGCTGTGGTCACGTCGTGATTTTACTAAAAATGTTGGATATGTTTCTAAACTAACATCATTTGTTGCTCCCAGAATAACATTTGTGTCTAAGAAACATTGACCCTTTCTGTGTCCCTAAAATCTCATTGGAAGAAGAGGGATAACTGCTGCTTCTGATACAGGAACATTTTGTACTTGGCAAAATAATGGTCATCGTAAGGCTGTATTGCAACTGTCCTTTCAGTGTCAGTGTAGTGCATGTGAGTGCAAGACTTGATTTTATTGTACAATTTAGTAAAACACAGAATCATCTATAACAAGACAGTTTCTTGTTACAATATTTATTTATTAAACTTAAATTATTTGTGACATTTTAAAAACTTTCCATTTCTGTTTGACATCAACACAACCAACCCCTCTCCCAATAAAAATAAATAAATTAATAAATAAATAAAATAATACAAATAAGATAAGAATAATATAAAGAAAAAGAGAGAGAAAAAGGTGACACATTTTTTTTTCATTGATGATAGATATCAGGCATGGTTATGATTGAGGCATAGCACATTCTCAAGCCCATCCAAAGACCTCTTCATAAATATTGTGCAATTAAAAACATATTTAATTATCAATATTTTAATAAAAATCCTCACATACTGGCTTTGGATATTGGAGAAGAATCTGTTGTGATGAATTCCCATTCTTGTGTCTCATATGAAGTGTCAGCTGTCTAATGAGATGAAAGTATACTTTCTCCACAAGCTATTGCCAAATACGTAATGATTTAAATGTTGATAATGCTATTTGGAAAATGGACTCTGAAGACCTTAAGAATTTTTGTAAGAAGTAAGAGATTTATTTTATTTTATTTTATTTTATTTTTTTTAAGATGTATTCAAGCGTATATCAATAATACATTAGTAACATGTTCAGTAAAAATATAAACACAAAGCAGTCCAGCGGAATCTGGCTTGATTTGAAAATTAACCACATTAACGGACAGTTGTAGTGACAAGACATATCACAAATGTTTGTATGTGTTGGAAGGACTACTGGCTTCTTGTAGACCTCCAACATTCCAATGACCAGAAGAATAAAAAGTAGACTTGAGATTTGCTTTGCCTCAAACTCATTTTACTTCGTTAGACAGAATGTTGATAAACCATGTAATTAAAACAGATAGAACACTCATCCAGTCATTTAACAATACATTAAGAATAAATTAATAAATCATTATGTAAAAACATTGTGTCTGATTTACCCTCCTTCCCTCTCCCACATGTTCATTTCAGTGCTGTTTTTAATGTTTTCCCCATACATGCCATTTTTAGAAGTTTTGGATGAATTACAAAAGAAGTACCTGAACAAATTGCTAATGTATCAACATGCATAGTTGTGTCATATTCATACACTTATTTACAGTTACCTGCATGAAAGAGTGATTTTCCCTTTTTCCTGCATTGTTTTGCTTCTTTGTTTGGCTTTTGTTCTTTTTTTGCAAAGGTGGAAAGTTTGCTTGATGCAGTTCAAAGGACACACAGGACATGCATGTTAAAAGAGAGTGAATGAAACCTTCAAACCAAAAGCCAAACCCCTAAGAGCACTGATAGAGGACTCTTCCTCCTTCTCTGTAACACGTCAACCAGAACAACACGTGCCATCGTACTATCTCCATCCATCATAGAAGACATATGGACAACGGCTTTCTTTCTGTGATCTGTCATGACATCTGCTAGACCCTGGATTGTAAGGTATTGCTCTAACTAGTATTAGCATATAAAATATACTCAAAAAGGACAATATGGCTCTCTGTCTCCAAAAGTAGGATAAATGAAGATGTCATAGAGATACAGTTTACCGCATATCCCAGAGAACAACAAATAGTCTAGAAGATTGCATTAGAGTGCAGCACATTTGTATATGGAAGACACTGATTAACAAACCCTTGAGATAATGCTGTAACATTAGTCAATGGCAAATTCCACAAGGGGTTTAATTATTGCAAAAAGCAAAGCCAATGTTTTGCTTTTATATTGATAGGCTTTATGACAAACATGCAATTCACCTCAACCTATTTTCACCCAAACTTTTTCCCTAGCTTTCCTTACCAGATTTACAATAATTAGTCAGTCTCCATGGGAGAATCCAAAGTTGTATGTTTGTAAAGGGGCATGTTTATGTAATATCCGATGAAACTTATTGGTGGCATGGGTTACTCCAGTCAAGTGGTGGAGGGACTCCACCACCCTTTCTATACTAGTGTTCTAACAGCTTACATTGCCCTTAGGATATGACCTGCACCCATCTTATACCTCATCAAAGCCAGGCTACAGACCTCTGTGTAATATACACTTTTAACACTAAAATTGGAATAATGGGAAAACACTAATTAACCTTGGCTGAAAGAGCGAGCCCCCAGAGAGACAGCTTTACAACAGGAGCAATGCTTTTTAATTGTGCCCAAGTGGCAGTACTTAAAAAATGAATATTAGAGTTTGACCTCTGGTGGCTGAAAATATGATTTCATTAGTTTCTCTAGGATGAGATAGGTTTCAATGGGGGGTTAGTGTTCGCAAAGATGCACAGCAACTCGCATTCTGGACCAGGCATTCTGAGTAGGATGACTTATGCTCAGCAGCTTTATGGCATAAGACATCCTTTTTTTATGTCAAAGGAAAAGTTTCATCTCTCAATGAGCATGCACTGGTGCACATCGACTAAATTAAGGTGTCAGGGTACTTACTGAAATGGCACAAGCTGAAATCCACCTGTCTCCAGTACCCAGAAAATTAATCACTTCCTTCATTTGACTTCTATTTACTTGATATTTTTGAGAGAAACCCCCTACTAAAAGAATCATCCCATTTTATTTCCTGAAAAAATCTCATACCTTTTTGGGGCAGGTGTAAAAGGATGAGCGTTCACATTTGTGAGCTACATGGCTCATCTAGAAGGCCCAATAATTTTGTTGATTTATTGACAGTTGGGCTAAGCTTCAGTTTTTTAAACTTCAGGAAAATTTATTCCATCTTCCCATCTTTAAATGGTCAACAGACTCAAAGCTTTATTGTTCTTTTTCATCCATTCAACTAGTTTGGGTTAAAAACTTGCGACTTTCTACTCAACACTCATGATCAAAATAATCTTCAAACAGTATGACACAATAGTTCATTCAACTAGATAACCTTCCTCTTTGTGAGTCGTGAGTGAAGTCACAGTCTACTGTTCACAGTCACAGCTCTGTTATTATGAATAATCAAAGCCTTAAAGCTAATTATCTACATTACACAAATATTTAAGTGATGAATACATAAAGAGTGAGGAATGTGTGAAATTTCTGAATTCTGAGAAAATCGGCAGGGCTGACTTCTTTCTTGGGCACTGGCATAGGTAAAATGGAAAGTTTTTCTTTTCTACTTTCTGCATGCTGAGAGAGGGGAAAAGCAACTTTTTATTTATTTATTTATTTTTTATTTTTTTTTGTATCCCTGAACTGAACTGGTGCAATTTTGGAGACTCTTACAATATATTTGATGTCTTGCCTGTCATTGGGAAAGCCCTTATTATCTTGACCTTCTTTTCTACATACAAAAAAAAAAAAAAGCTTCTCAGCCCGATTCCCCCACTTGCTCTTGCTTTCCTGGCTGGAGATTAATGAGCTGCTCTGGCCTGACAGCTTGCATGTCTGTGAAGGAGAGAGGAGTGGCCCGACGCTTGATTAAATGGAGGGGCCGTGCATGTTTGTGTATGAGTGTGCAATGGAGTGATCTGGGCTCGTGCAGTGATAGAGAGAGCATAGAAAATGGGGAGGTAAATCTGAATTTGGACAATACATCTAGAATTCCTTCCCTGCCATCAGGATATCCATCATTTTAATCTGCTTCAGCTTGGGATATAAGGGTAATATTTCTTGACCTGTGATTACACTAACAGCCTAATGTTTGCACAGTGAACAATACCTTTATGTAGTCTGTTTATGTGATGTTTAGCTACAGCGCCACACTATATATATACATACATTAGATAGCACTCTGAAACCAATACTAAATATTAGTAATAAAAAAGTTTTATTTTTTTATTTATTTTTTATTTATTTTTGAAGAGCATGTTTAATTTTTGTTCTACTTGGTATTTTACCAAAAAGCCAGGTAAAATATATTTTCAAGATGTTTTTATATTACTCAAGAGCATTCCTTTAACATTACTAATGATTCCGTGAAGTCACAGGTAATTTAGCTAATATAGATAATCATAATAAAACATAAGATAAAATACATATAAAAATAAAAAATAATTCTGTAGAAATTATTTAGTAAAATTCCATAATAGAATTTATAAGTTGGACCGATTTCATGTTTTTTTTTTTTTTAGTTTTGTTTTTTTTCATGTTGCGCAAACAAAGGTACGTGTTCTTGCAATCATCTGATCTGTCATGTATTGTTGCCATCATCTTAGGAATATGGATTTTGAATCTTTTGTAAATTAAAAATTGGGCAGTATTAAATTCCCATCTGGATCATGTCCGGTATAGTAAGGTACAGGGATCATAGATGTATTTGTGATGTAGAATGGTCAAAGCTGTGAATTAGAACACCAACAATCTGTTGATTGGAGGTGTTCTGCAGCCCAGTGTGGAGACTGAGCATTCGCTCTCAAAGCGAACTAGCTGGCACTAGCAAGTGACTCACTGAGATGTATAAATCCCTTGTGACACCAGAAAAATAGGTGGCTTTTGGCAAGCTACCCCACACCATTTTGTGTGCTACTGGTTAATTGGAATGCCCCACTTCACATTTCCCTATGTGCTGTTAGGAGAGGCTAAATGGAATCTAGAATGTAGTTTTTGCCTTTGACCAATCTTTAAGTACTCTTTCAGCTATGCATCAGCATGCAGATAGCTATTGGTAATAGTTTACATTATGTACACAACCAAAACTCTTTGTTTCCAATCTCCTCGATCATTTAAGTAAGCTGTGGTTCCAGCCAAAGCATTATCAGTTCAGGTAAAGTGTAAATTCTTGTGGTGTTTGTGGACTCATGCTAGTGGATTGGCTGGTCTTTGAAAGATATGAAATTCACAAAAGGAAAGAGAAGGTGTTGGTGATGATGAAGGACCTCGGAAAGTTGTCTACGTGTTTGCGTGCACTTCATGCGTCTTCAAACACACCACGTCTGCAGAACCATCCAAGTTTTTTGTTATGCTTGAGTATATTCCAATCTAATCCTTTACAAAATTGGGCTGCGTTGCTTAAACTCAGAAAGGCAAGGATGGTCATCCATTCACCAGCATTGGCCACTGTCCCAGAGATGAATGAATTCAGATTGTTTTTGAAGGATTTTCCTCCAGGAGGTCCAAAATCACCCACATCCTGCTAATGCAGGGTAATGGGTCAGTCATAGAGTAATAGAGGGCCACACAAAAGCTCTCTAATTTTTTCACATGCAAAAGGATGAGAGTTTTATAAAGAAAGAAAGAAAGAAAGAAAGAAAGAAAGAACACTCCAAAAGGGAAGGTGTCCGTATTGTAATAAATTAAACTGAACCAACACATTCTTACTTCAAACACTCCATACTCCACTGGATCAGGACCACTTGAATAAATAAATAAATAAATAAATAAATATATGTGTGAAATTCTTTTACCAAAAAGAAAAAAATATATATTGTGTCTTGATGTCTTGACCAATTCAAAGCAATTGTGTACGTTGAAAATAGATGCTACAGAGGTATCCAGTGCATTACAAAGTTACACCAAAGTAGTCCTGACCAAGCATATGTGACTAGTTGGGAGCAAAAATGTGTTGCCTGAACCAATTGACCTTGTTTAAAGTTTGTGTTATATAAGTAACCCAATGGTTGAAGTGAATAAAATATGAAATCTTTCTTTGCCTCTGTCACACCCTAAAGGGTTAGCTCAACCCCCAGAACAACTTGAGGGTAAGTAAATGACGGCAGAATATTTGGGTAACTTAACAAATTAATTTTATTCCTTGCACATATGTGCCAAATATCTAGTCACTTATTTCCAAACTTCCTATGATTTGTACAGCATATGTAGGAATTTGATATAGGTAGGATATCCAGTCCATTTTCAGTTGCAAGTTTTGCACCAATCCCTTTTGCTGTATCCCTATAAATTTACAAGCTTTAATTAAACTATCAGATAACTACATAACATGATTGGGATTGATATGAAAAAGATTTGAAGTAAAAAAAAAATAAAAAATAATAATATATACTGTATATATATATATATATATATATATATCCTTGCCACATTCGCAACATATATTTAGTTATTTATTTTTTAACCGATTCATTTGCTTGAAATTATGGAACTTAAAAATAACATATAGCCTATACCTGTTTGCGATAATTACAATATTGGGAGAATGTCATCTACAAAGATGCTGAGTGTGGCCCCAGTAAAGCAATGTCTGCTGATCACTAATCACAACATGCACTGATGTTTTTTTCTTCTTCTTTCTTTCTTTCTTTCTGAAAAGAAAAGAGTGTTTCCAACAGCAGAATAACATCCTTTTCCACAAGTTTGGCCATTTTCAGATTTAAAGTTTGCTTTTATATTTCCATTTTTCTTCCATTTGATGTGTTTATTTGTAGAAAAAAAGAAGCTGCAGGTGCAGTCGAAGAAAAGGGATCTTATCAAAGGACTTGGCTCCCTAAGAACAGTGCCAGGGGAAGACGGGGGAATTCTGGATTTGATTCTTGTTGCATCGTCTTCAGAGAGTTTGAGGTCTTGTGCTTTGTGGAAGGCCTTGTGCTGAGAGTCATCTCATCAACTGCCACCATGATATCTGCAGCAAGAGAAAGTAAGGAGAGTAAAAAGAAGAAAGAAGAGAGGAAGAGACACAGATGAGTAATTGTTTGCGTGTGGGACACAGGAGACACTCCATGAAGTTAAGATTGCTAGTGATGTAAAATGAGTCATGGCTGTTTAGGTTTTCGTTTGTTCAGAAGAAAACAAAAAGTAGGGTGACCACCCTGTGAGTGTGAGTGGGCCATCATCCACACCAAGATTAGGAGCGACAGCGGTCACCGCTTGGGGTAACACCATTTTCAGATTCAATTAAATCCACACCACTGGAGAACACTCATCAGCATTGTGATTAATGGCCACTATCTAAAATCCTTCACAAACACCTCTCACACAATCACCATTGAGCTTAACCATTGTGAATGCCAAAAACAATCTACACATGCATTATAATATTATTTTTCAACATAACGTCCTACAAAACATCTTTGCATCCATCCATTTAATGTGGTATGATATTTTCTGATATTTCTATTCTAATTTGAAGAGTTTTAACTTGCTTTTCTCCATTAGCAATGGTCTAAAAATCCAATGAATGTATCACTGAATGATGTAACTTTAGCATCAGTTTTAGATGGTTGGCAGATATTTCTTTCTGATATTGAATCATGTTCAAATAAATCATACTGATGGAAAGGATCCAAAATGTACACTAAAACTGCCACATAGTGCCATTGGTGTTGCTTAGAGGTAAAGAAGATGAGCAGGAAATGTTGGTCCCACTTTATATTGTGTCCATAATAACTGTGTACTTACATACTGTAGTAACTAGATGTGTACATAGTATGTAATCACAGCGTAAGCACACATTGACACATAGTATCTACAGCTCTAATGTTTGTGTAACTACACAAATGTCACAACCCGCTGAATAGTATGTGTGAGTACAAATGTGTAACAGGACATTGGTAACAACACTTTTTGGTAATGAAAGTACAAATGTGTAACAGGACTAACAGCACTTTTTAGTAAAGAAAGTGTTACACTTTATATTAGATTTATAATGTAATTATGTTGATGTTACACAGCAGCGGCCAGTAAGCTAGGCTTTACATATAAATTGTGGTTGGCGTCCAAAATGTTACACTTTATATTAAGTGGACAGTTCCTGAGGAGTTACGATGTAAGTACACTGGTATTGCAGTGGAGCACCAACTCCACCAACTCGAGATCCAACTCCTCCCACTTTACATATCCCTAAACCTACCCATCTCCACTCCCTGGATCAAATGGTTCCAGTTACTCTTATATTGTTGTTACAAAATGTAGTTATATAATTCATGTTACACAAGTACTATAGTGAAGTGAAAAAGTGTTGTTACCAATGTCCTGTTACACATTTGTACTTACACAAACCATCCTGAGGGTTGTTACATGTGTGTAGTTACAGAAATATTACAGCTGTAGATACTATGTACCAACGTGTACTTACACTGTGGTTATGTACTACGTACACATATAGTTGCTGTGTAAGTACACAGGTATTAGAGACACAATATAAAGTGGGACCGAAATAGTGTGTTTGGTTCATTCTCATTTTACCCTCCATCGGCAGATTCAGACCCTTAATTTAATTAAATGTATACAATTAGTCTAGTTTATCTTATCATTAGACTAAATAAATAAATTAACTGTGTATTTATGTATTGAACAGATTGCTAGTTTTAAAGCATAATTGCCACTGGTAGTTCATAACAGTATTACAGTTTAAACACTCTATGCTTTGAATTCAGTCATATTGCATCCAAAAGGTCTGGGAATGATGAAGGCTACAGCTGGATGATTCATGCTGCCCCACACTTTCCTGCATGTGGGTGGGCCATTAAGCAAAAACTCTTATTTTTGCTTGGCATGTACAGTAACTGCTACTTTAAGAAAATAAGCTTTCAGTGTACAAAAAAATAAAAAATAAAAATCCCATACGAATCAATCAAGTTGCAAGAGGGTTTGAATGCATCTAACACACACCGGTTTGTTAATATCTCCTGTTTAGTTTGAACAGCTCCAAAGTATAATAATCACTGTCTACACAAGGGTGCACATACTTTTTTTCAGCTTTGTTTTCATAAGAGCACATGGAGATTTTGTTGGTCATCACACTCCACAGAGTGTAAAACCCATGCTGGGTTTAGCATTGCTGATTGAACAGCATCAGTGAATGACAGTTCAGTCACAGTTCTGCATTGTGCTTTGAAAACGGCAGTGGACAGCTTATATTTATGCTTTCATTTTAAATAGAAAACTTATATAGTATTAAAGTGTGTCGATCTAAAATGGTAATTGTGTATTAACAGCAGTCAACCATGTTGGTACGCAAATGAGCGGTCTGAACAAAACATACATTGAAATAAGTGACCAAAGTGTCAAATAACCAAATGTTAATGTCATGCCAACTTTCTAACTTTTAGGTACAGTACATTTTAATTTGATCATTTAAGTTTTTTATGTTCCTGTAGTTAAGCACAGTACAGTGTTAATGTTCAAACTGTATTTACAATGTTTAAAGTTGCCGACAACAATAAATATTCTTATTAGGAATAAAACTTCCTCATTTTTGAACTGTAGCTGAATAATTAGGCCTACTATGCCACTGTATTATAATGTTGGTCATTATGGTGGTACTTGAAGAGCCAAATATTTTCTGAGTTGGTACTTTGTGTAAAAAGTTTGAAAACCACTGTTTTAGACTGTAGATAATGCAACTTGCTAACTATAAGATCATAGGGCACTCCAGCTAGTGGGTGAAACACTAACATGTGACATGGTGTCTCTCTTGTGTGCTTGACTTGATGTCTGCTGCCTGTCATACATGAAACAACTGGTTTAAGATGCTCTTTATTGACAGCAACTTTGTTAACAGAAACATTCAAGATAAAATATTTCTTCTTCTCCTTCAAATGTGTAGTGGTGAAATGTGAATACCATAATGCAAAGGTGTAGTTGGTGGTTGTCAGTTTGTTTCAAAAGAGTTCAGAATGTTTTCCAGCACCTCACTATGGTTGCTAATGCCCAGTTAAAAAGAACCCAAAACGATGTCTCTAGAAATTATATTCTAGTCCCTAAATATGACTCAATCAATCTTTCAATGAACCTTTAGAGCTTGCTTGCTTATTTATTCATTCATTCATTCATTACCTGCAAAATTCATTATTCTTATTGCTTAGAAAAATAACAGCACGCCTCTCCTCAGTAAGCCAAATGATTTGACAACTGTTTCAAATGTTTCATTTAGTAGGCTACATATCCCATAAAACTATGCTTTAGCAAACATTATTTATTAGAGAGTTATTTATTTGTTGCTATTTGCATGCATCCATTCACAAAATTCATTTCTCTTAGCTTCATTTCTCACCTTTGATTGATTGATTGATTGATTGATTGATTCCCCATAATGCACTTGGGGATTTTATGTGGTTTCCCTAAAATTTTCATCAGTGCAATTTAAACACCTTCAATTGACAGCCTTTGCATAGGAGCCTGTTTATGGTGTCTACAAATGCAGTTAGGCCACTCATTAGGATTTGAGACAAAGCACAGTAATGGTCCGTTATTTTGTTCAGTGAAAGTAGACAATGATTTTCAAATGCACTTAAGAACCACAGAAGGTTATGTCTGTCCTTCTCTGACAGATGCACTATTATATCTGAGTGTCAAAGGTAACCAATAGTACTAATCACCCATGTTATCCACAGGGATCTGGGGAAACGTTTAAATGTATCTCTTCAAAGTTAGAAACAAGCTGAGGTTAGGGAACTTCTTTTAGCCCTAATGCTTTTATGACCATACATATCACAGAGCAGCTCCAAATCTGAAATTGAATATGAGACATTCAGGATAGTTTCCATGTCCAGAATGCATTCATCTACAGAGGTATCTATGTAACACTGAACTCAGTTAGTGTCCTCTGTGACTACAAATTCAAGCTTTTCAATGTGACCCATGGACAGGATATTACCATTAAAGTGGGAATTTTGTTTTTATCACTAGCAATGAAGAGTGCAGTGTAATGGAGGAGATGGCTCTCTGAGAAGCTTCTAACCCAGGTGCTAGCATCTGAGCTTGCTGTCTCATCAATAATTGACAGCATAAAACCAATCAGAACAATTTGCTCCCCACAAAGCGAAGTGCTAGAGCAGGCTGGAGATGCTTAATCATTAATGAGGCAATTAGCTGAAACTGTTACACCTGGACTGAGTCGTTTGCGGAGTGGCCGCTTGTCTGACGCTACACCAGAGGACTCTGGGATATCAACTGACAGGAGTCCTAGCGGGGTCATCTATTGACAAGAAGAGTGGCGCCTGATACCTCTACAAAACATTTCCCTTAACTCACTTGTATGCTTTTAACTATATTTGTGAAGAGAGAGAGCAGAGAAGATTATGCAGCTTAGTACCTTAAAATGAATCCGATGGAGGGACCATTTTTGTGGACAGACAAAGCATTGATCTAAGACTGATGTAACTGCACTCAAACATGTTAAAAAAAATATATTAAAAAAAATATATAATAATAATAATAAAATAAATAAATACATAATAATAATAATAATAATTATTATTATTATAGTTATAATAAAATATTCTGAAGCCTGAAGTTCCATGGTTTCAGATGCAAGTTCTAAGAGGCCCTCTTGGAGAGATTAATTTACTGTCTATTTTGAAAGATGGTTGATGGTTAATCAATTCTACTTCCCTGTCAGCTTTTTGTGAGAAACTAGTCTTGTTTCCAAAAGTGTGGTGTACAGCACTGCTCCAGCAACAAAACAGTTTTGTTTAGGCTATCTGGCCTATGCAGGTGAACATAGTTCATGGAGTGGTCTTGACTTTTTTCCTCAGTCTATTGGTTTAATAAATGCAATTTCACAGGACATCTCACATTAAACTTCTTGTAATCATCACTATATAATAAATGTTAAAGGAATCATATAATGCCCATTTTCCACAAGTTGATATGATTCTTTAGGGTCTTAATGAAAAGTCTGTAATATAGTTTGTTTAAAAATTATCAATGGTAGTGTAAAAAAACACCCATTTTACTCTGTCAAAAACAGCTCTTTTCAAATCACTCTGTTCTATGTACTTCCACTTTAAATCTTCACAAGCTCTGCTGGCCCCGGCCCCTCTCTTCTGAGGCGCTCTGAGAGGATGTTTATTTAGCTGTATTCATAGTCTTAGACGGTACATTCATAGTGAAACGTGCTAATTAGCAAATTATCAGGAAAGTCGATTTGCAAAGATTCATTAAAATACATTATACTCACTGTTTCTGAGGCTGGATCATGATTGATTCGCGCGAACATAAACTCATTTAGGTAGATTTTCCTTCAGAACCAAATGTAAGTAATTTTCCTTCAGAACCAAATGTAAGTAATAATAAAGTTTTTATCATTATAGGATGGTTGTGTACAGGCACTGCCAATACACATTTGAGTACAATCAACTTGTAAAAGTGGATGTAGCATTATATGAGCCCTTTAATAATGTAATTAAAATTTCCTGGTCCTGGAGATCGACCTCCCTGTAATGTTCAGCACCAATTCTGATCAAACACAATGGGCCTAATTTACAAAACAAACATACGTCAGAAAATTGGGCGTATGGTCGTTTCAACGCAAAACTTTATCAATATAGACATGAGCAGTGACTATATGAAATATCACGTCTGGTCTCAGCTCGCTTACGCAAGTTTTTAAGATACCTGAACTTGCGTGCAGCATGCAAATCTGGTGGAGAATTGCAGTGGCGGCTCGTCAGGGGAGGCACAGCCTCCCCAAAATTTTGATGTGAAAATGC
>SCHK01328070.1:1861-12682 GCA_004124795.1 Poropuntius huangchuchieni
GATTTGCCTCATACACTATATAATAATATATATATATATATTTTTTTTGGTACAGTAGAAATGCAATTAACCTGCGTACCAAAAGTAACCTGCATGCTCACATCACAGGTCACTTGGAAAAAAATAATAGCTAATCTGTGACAAATTACAGTTTATTTTAATGTATTTACTGTATGTTTATTCTAGTTTTAATGGTGCATTCACATACAATTTTTAATAAGTATGACACAAATAAATAATACTTTTGGAAATATTATTATTATTATTATTATTAATAATTTAATAATATTTTATTACATTATTTAAATGCAATCTAAATGTAAAATGTTATTAAATTATTATTATTATAGCTATTATTATTATTTAATACAATTTCATAAAATGAATTCAATAAAATTAAATTAAGCAGCAGCAGCATAAATATAAAATAATCTTTGATATATGAATACAATTTAATAAATATTAATTCAACAAAAAGATAAACTATAATAATAACGATAATAATAATAAATAATAATAATATTATTATTATTATTATTATTATAAATTATTATTATAAAGCTGTTAATAAAAGCTGTCAGCTACTTTCTTTCCAGTTGGGTGGTTCATTGTCAAAAAAAGTATTAAATTATTATTATTATTATTATTAACTATTATAATACAATATTATTATTATTATCAATACAATTAATGCAATCATAAAATTCAATAAAAATATTCAATGAATAATCATCAGCAGCAGCATAATAATAGTAATAATAATAATAATAAAACATTAATAAAAATGTAACAAAATATTCTACTACTACTACTAATTATTATTATTATTAATATATTCTAATTAATAAAAGCCATTCAGACATTGGACACTTTCTCTCCAAGTGGGGGGGTTCATGGTTAAAAAAAAAAAGAAAAAAAGTGCACCAGGAAAACGCAAACGCAAAGAAAAAAAAAAAGGCAGTGAGCGTAATAAAGAAGAGCAATACTGTGAGTTTTCAGCATTGAATATCTGTCAGTCAGGTTTAGAAGTAATTGCAGAAGCTCATTTTGAAAGGAGTTGTAAAGCAGAGCGACAGGACTAGACTTCTGATTAGGGATTTTCTTTCTTTGTCCCAATGGATGGACGGTGGCGAGCCTCTGAACACTGATAGTGCAGGTGAAGAGAGACAACACAATGGCCAAGGCAGTTTAATTAGTGTTTACTAACTCCAAGTGAAGCTGAGCTGAGTCACAGATCCCTTCAAAGACAGACGAGCTCTTACTCTCAGAGTTAAAGTGACCATGAAGAACTGACCAAGGTTGTCTCTTAATCTGTCTGTCTTTCTTTGATTTTACCCCTCCGTACCATCTTTCTTTCTTTTTCAATTTCTGAAGTCTGAATGTCTCTCTTTTCTCTAAGAAATCTTCTAGTAACAAACTAGAAACAGCCCAGCAACCACACAGCCATCTTAGCAACACCCAGGCAACCACCTACGGTGAGTCTCCACCTCATTTTCCACCTGCATCTCTCTCTCTAATGTCCTTCCATTAGAGGTAATGCCTCATGGCCGCTGGAAGGACAATTTCATTTTCGATGCCCTGATGCTTCTCGTTTGCCCCCTTCTGTCAAGGTGGATAAATCCATCCCGCAATGAGCCCACTTGATTGCTTTGGTCCACACCACTTACAGTATTTTTGTGTATCAGACACTTGCTTGTGGAAGAGAGTTTGACTTCACAAGGAGAGAACTGGCCCTGACCTTCAGTTTCATCTGAAGTAAAGTCATGAATCATTAGCAAACCAGAACTAGTGGAGGACAAGGGTGAATAAACAAGACCGATCTGAATTCATATTCACAATGCTGTGGTTAGTATTTGTTTAAAGCATATTAAAAGAATAATCCACACACACATTTTTTTAATTTTATCATGATTATCATACAGTGGAATGAAATGGTTGCAGGACCACAGTGCTACATATTTAAATGTAAATACAAACTAATAAATAGTAGAAGTGTCATAATATAAATCAATATTGTGTCTTTCCTCAAGGAGCTTTTCAGTCTTATAACTGATCAGAGGACAGTGAGAGAGAGATGTTATAAACTTCCTGAGAGCTCAGCTATAATTCCCCTAATCCAGATAACAGATTCATATTCAGCTCAGTTAAGGTGAAAGCGCCCTGATGAGCCCCCAAAACATCGAACGTGAACTAGCACAAGGTCGAATGGAAACTAAAACAGGATCGTCCTCCGTTTGCTGTTCATTTTCTGCTGCTCTGACATGGCAAGACAGAATCAGAGTAATAGTACTTTATTTCCCCAGAGGCCATAATGCAGACACAACGGCCCACGATACATAACAGATCTGAGATAGGATTACAGTTAAAGAATGTGAGCGAGAAAATGTTGCTGCTATTCAGAATAAAACAAAGAGCTCTATATGTGTGCAAAGTAATCACAATCTCATCTACTAATGCTAATTAGAAGATTTTCTTTAACTTATATTTTTAAAGGGCTTGAAACCTGATGTCTGTCACAGATGCAAAATGTATAATCTGTCTTGCAAATAAAAGTGGCAAAAAAAAAATACATTAAAGAAGGGACATATCTAGAGCAAATGCCCTAGCAACAACTGAAAACAACCTAGCGACCGTAAAAAAAGCCATTCAGTATACCTAGCAACAGCACAAAGCAATAGCCTATCAACATTCCATAACAACCAACGGTAACAACCACTTAGCAACAGTCTATCAAGTGCATAGCAACACACTAAAATACAAACTGAACACCTTAGTAATCTGCATAGCAATGTTCTATTAACAATGAACCAAAGCCAAAACCCTAGCTACCTGCTAAAAATAACTGCATTGCATTGGCATATTAACAACTTAGAACAATCAAGAAGCTACATAACAACACTCTAGCAACCACATTGCAACATGTTAAAAACAACTGCATTGCAATGGCAAATTAACCACCCAAAAAAATCTAGCAACTCAAAAAATACACCATAGCAACCACGAAGTAATACAAACCAAAACAATTTAACAACTACATAGCAACACCCTAGCAACCACATAGCAGCATGCTAGAAACAACTGCGTTGCAATGGCCTATTAACCACCAAAACAATCTAGCAACTTCATAGCAACACCCTAGCAACTACATAGCAACGTGCAAAAAACAACTGCATTGCAATGGCATATTTAGCAACATGCTAAAAATAGCTGTATTGCAAAGGCATATTAACCACTCAAAACAATCTAGCAACTACAAAAACACCCTAGCAACCACACAGCAATGGCCTATTAACAAACCAAAACAATTTAACAACTACATGGCAACACCCTAGGAACCACACAGCAACATTCTAAAAATTTCAGAACACCTTAAGTGAACTGAAACCCAAAACACCCTAGCAACCACATAGCAACATCTACAAAACCATTCAGAACACCTAGTAACTGCATAGCAATGGTCTATCAACAGACCAGAACAACCTAGCAACCAAGATGTCTGAGCAGTGCAGTGGATAGACCATTGATTACAATTGTGTATTGATTACAGTAACCATTACTGATTACTGTTACATAACAGCAATTGTAGTTAGTAACGTAATCTGTTGGATTACATATTAGGGTAACTTATTCTGACTCCATTTTGATTACATTTAGATTACTTTTGACCTAACATGTGAGAATATTTTCCATTCTTTGTTTTTGAATTGCATTAAACATTACATTACACCAGACTTTTTGAATGTATACAGCAGTATAGTGTAATAATGCTATAGTGTAAATAATATATAATCACGTATTCAATAATCTGATTATGAGTACTTGAAAATGTAATATAATCTAATTACAAGTACTTATTGTTTGGAATCTGGTTATGTAATCCAGATTACATGCAATCAGTTACTATCCAGCACTGTATATGAGTGAACGGAAAGAGTCAGTCATTTTGAAACACAATGCATTGATTTATTTTATTTTATTTTTTTGGCGAAAGTCTATATTTGTTGCTTGAGGAATAGCTGGGATGAATACCATGTAATGTTTCACATCTGGGTAAAATATCGCATGAGTGAATGTAACCTAATAGGTGCACACGAGAACATTAGCCTCGCAGGATTGCCAAATTCAGGTTTATTAATTAGCTCGAGAGCATCAAATCACATTTTCTGATATGAAAACATACAGCAGTGATTTGAAATGCCCTTCACTCGTCTCATCTGTTGCAGTTGGCGTCCAGCGAGACCTTTGCATATGCCAGAGTTTCTTTCGCCCCCCGCACACGTGATCCAGCAGCGCTTAAGCTCTATGGTCAGTCTCTGTGAGTTATTACCTTGTGTTCATAAATTACGCAACACTTCGCCCCAAAACTAAAGTTACACAAGCATTCTGGACTGCCCTGTAAGGGAACAGTTGGTATGCCAACTAATCCAGGCAAAACTCTGGCTGAAAGCAAAACGGAGGAAATAAAAGGAATGTCAGCTTTAATTTGGTTAACTTATATAATGACCTCACTGCCAAATGTGCTACGCTGGATAGTCTTCATATGAATGCTGCCCATTAGCAGGAAGTTCCCTGTACACAGATTTTCCAGTGGTGAATCATCATTTTTGCTGAAATATAGTCCGCAACCATCTGTGCCCAGGAAACGAGGCTTGCGTTTTTTCAATTTGGTACTATCATAAAACATAAATTGACTTTGTAAACTTTTTTCTTTATGATTTTTTTCTTTTACTTTTTTTTTGGACTAATAGAATCCACAAACATTCCAATAACTGGAACTAAAATAATAAGTATCTGTAGGTAGGATGCATTAAATTGATCAAAACTGTCAGTCGAGACTTATATTTATATTATTACAAAACATTTCTGTTTCAAATAGATGTTGTTGTGAACTTTCTATGCATCAAAGAATCTTGAAATGTTTCCTGAGCAGCAAATCAGCATATTAAAATTATTTACGAAGCATTATGTGACACTGAAGACTGGAGTAATGGATTCCGAAAATTCAGTTTTGCAATTTAAGGAATAAATCGTGTATTAAAATTAGTGCTGTCAAACGATTAATCGCGATTAATTGCATCCAAAATAAAAGTTTTTGTTTACATAATATATGTGTGTATACTGTATATATTTATTATGTACACACATACAGTATATATTTAAAAAATATTTTATATCTAAATATATACATGCGTGTGTGTGTATTTATATATAGGCTACATAATAAGTACACACACATATATTATGCAAACGAAAACAATTATTTTGGATGCAATTAATCACGATTAATCGTTTGACAGCACTTATTAAAATATTTTTAAACAGAAAAGATTTATTTTATATTGTAATAATATTTCATAATATTTCTACATTTTAATGTATTTTTGATCAATTAAATGCAGCTATTGTGAGAATAAGAGAAATCTTACTGACCACAAACTTTTTAATGTTAGTATATAAAGCTTTCAAAACATTTTAATGACAGTGCTAGCAATCCACCACTGTTTTATTGTAATAAAAATAGTTGTATTATAATAATAAGGGTACTTTGGTGAAAATTATTATGGTAAATTGTAAGTGAATGGTGTTAATGCTGTTAGTTGGATTCTGTGTGTTGGATACAAACGGCAAACAAGCAGTTAATATGCTGAAATTGCCCTAGTTTTCCAGAATCTACCATAGCTTCTGATTTACCTTTGGTGAGACCAGGTTCAAAATCATCATGTGTAAAATGGGAAATGGGGTTTTAAGCCTCACAAACACAATCACAGCAGGACGGTAGGGTAGCAGGTGGACTCGGTCTGGATTTCATCAGTGCACAGTTTTTGAGCCGGACGTGCATATCGTCCTATGTCCACAACTGTTCAGCATGCACAAATAATCTTCATCACCATCATCAACTCACTAAAAAACAGCTGGGAAAAGCTTGAAATGAGTGTAAAGAAAATGAAATCAAAATGAAAACGAGCCAATATTGAAAGATAAAATCTGAATACTTCATGTGTTTTATCACTTTTAGTGACGTCACTTAAACCATAAAATTTAGGCACGGTCCATAAAGTAGACTTTTTTACATTTTACAGATAATATAGAGCACTCACAAGAAAAGCTTTATTTTGGGAAAACGATCAGTTCAGGGCCAGTGCTTGCAGTGTTAATAGGGAGCAGTTCTCTCATGGTTGAAAGAACCAGATGAAAGCGGGTTTTAAAAACCTGAAAAGATTAGTTAGCCATATCTCAAGCTGTTTTATCAACATTTCTTACTTCAGATTCAAAATATCCCTACATTGGCAGTGGGTTTAGAGCCTTCAACCAGATATACGGGTTGACGGTCTTGAATTTAAAATAGCTATGTGAGTCTTGCCATTGGGCTGACAGTATATCATGTGATGGTAAAAATGTGTGGACTGGGAGAGATTTGGCTGTACTGTTTATATCGTGGTCACTTACCTTCAATCTTTTGTCACCACTTACATCACAGTTAAAATGACAGCACTTTCTCTAAAGACGTGTTAAAAGAAATCCCTCTTGCAATAGACTGCTTGCTTATATTACCATAATTTTGCACTTGGAATAGAGGTAGTATGAATATTGTTGGCTCTGGTATGATAAAAAATAAATTTACTACAGTTAATAAAATGATTTTTTACTGAATTTGCAGGAAAATAACTATAATAGGGCTTTCAGTTAATACAAACTGTATAAAATCATTAAAAATCTTTTTTTTTCATTCCACACGCCCCTGATTTTAGTCTTTCATGATATAATTATGACTGTCAATCCAGTCAGAACTGTTTTATAATATTAGTTATATTGTTTAGAGACTCTTCTTTTTAAATCTGTTACATAATGAGAAGTTGGTTTTGAACAGATGCCAAACTTTTGTTCAAATAATAATCTGTTGGTCTGCAGACATCAAGTAAAAAGATGAGATTAAATACCCTTCAGTTGTAAAAAAAAAAAAATTCAAAATAAACAGGTATTATGCTTATTAAAATATAAAATGGGGAATAAATCTACGTAATATATATATATTACAAAATGTATGCAATTTTTAAAAACTATTCATGATTTTGTCAGACCACGAACATCTATGACAGATGATATTTTATAGACAGTCTTAACCACAGGGATGTCAGTCTTTCATAATATAGCCTAATTACCATTTCAATTCGCCTCACAATAAAACACGTCCTTCCCAAACGCTTTACGTAACCCTGTTGGATCTACAACAAATCGTATTCCTTTGGCACCCTTTCAGTCCGGACGCATATCGGAGCAGCGCATTATGGCAGTGCGTCCGCGTCCGCGACACGCTTGGAGAGCCACGGGACGCGGGCCGCGCTCAATCCCGACAGTAGATGGCAGCAGCCCAAGAAAGCTGATCCCGTCGGGTTCACCACTACTCTGCCTCTCAGTTGTGCAGCAGCACTCGCACTGGAGGCAGCGGTGGTTTGAGGGACGTCCAATGAAACAGAAGAGCCGCCAGCTGCTCCTTTCGACTTTTACGCGTAGCCTGTCCTCCGCACCCGGAGACAGCACGTTCTGAAACCGCCATGGAAGACAAATCCAATTCGTTCTCGAGCAACAAAGAGGAGAAAGCGGATGGGAATAATGTGTTCCAGAGGCAAGACTCGATCATGAAGAACAGCATGGGGAGCCAGAACATGAAAGACCACGGCAACTCAGTGGGTGCAAAGGGGGACCGGGAAGAAACCATGGTCGGGTTTGACGATATAGACGCCGCGTCCAGGCAATACGGGTTTATGCAGCGGCAATTTGGAGCCATGATGCAGCCCGGCGTGAATAAGTTCTCCTTGCGGATGTTCGGGAGTCAGAAAGCCGTGGAGAAAGAGCAGGAGAGAGTGCAGACGGCTGGATATTGGATCATTCACCCCTATAGTGATTTTAGGTAAGGAGTGTGGAAAGTCACCTTCCCACGCACACTCAGGTCACGGTAAAATGGGCTCTGCGTGCGCCGCGCGCCGCGTTTGCGGTCGTTTTGCGTGGCGTTTCGGGGAACCAGAACCTGAACGAACGCGATGCCCTTGGCACGAGTAGGGGTGAATGTCATCTCGGTGAATAAACGGCACGGCGGTCATCATGGGACGTCTCCGACCTGCCATCGTTGGGCATTCAATTCTGCTGTTGTGTAAGACGCGTGTGCTGGTGCGCGCAGGGAATGATGCACCACTCTTTGGCATTGTAAACACATAGCTCTTAGTGTCTGCCGTGAGATGAGAAGGAGGGTGGCTGCCTGCGAGATCACGTCTTGTTTTGAGGCAGAAGCACGCGGATTATTCTATTGTTTTATCTCGTGGCTCTGTATGATCCCGTGTGGCTGTCACCAGGTAACAGCCCATGCCAATTTTAGCGCTGGGACGGTTGATCTAAAGCAGTTTAACGCTAATCGCGTTAGTCAGGTGAATGGAGGGGATTTTCAAACCCGATGCCCCCCACCAGAATGTCTCATGCACAACTTGGCTGGCCAGGCTACTTCAAATCAAACTACTACGGCCAAAGATTTGCCCATTTGGCACTACATTATTGGCGAATAATAGGGAATAATTACATAAGCAACAGCATAATATCATATTGTTGTGCATCATTTGGAATTTGTTGGTACACCTGGACGTTGGAAGTCTCCAGTTAGTTTCTCACTCCATTGCACCAGTACAGACAGACAGACAGACAGACGGATAGATAGATAGACAGACAGATATACTGACAGGTAGATGCATAAATTAATATATATACTGCAAAAATGTCTGAAAAATATGGTTAGATGGTTTACCTCACCATATATGGTAAAACATTATTTAGAATTTTTAAATACATTTTTACTATAATTAAAAATAAAATTAAATAAAACATATAAAATGCCTTATTTATGGGAAACATAATTCTTTTATTATTTCTTTCTTATTTTTATTTGTCATATAGTTAATGTTTCTGAATTTGAAGTCATCATATGGCTTTCAGTTGGACAACTGGAGTTGTTTTTTGCTTTTTTTTACTGAAAAGTACTGTAACAAAAGATATTAATACCTAAAATAGGTTATCATTTCATGACATATACAGTTAGGAACTAAAATGATGCAGTCGGCAAAATACTTGAAACATCGAACATGTTTTTACAGTAAAGTTCTGACAACCACAACTGCCATTTTTTTTTTACCATAATTGTATAGATAGATAGATGCAAGGCAGAAAGAATGGGGTGTTTTAGCCCGTAACGCTCTCCATGGTGCTGAAAACAGCTCCACACTGTCCATGAATGTGGAGAACTCTATCCCATACAGGGTCATTAGCTCGACTCCCACCTGTCTCACTGTTTTATTTATCCCATGTACTTGATGTTATTTGCTTTGGCATATCATATGTAACATGTTAGAGCAAAGCAACTAAGATGTTACAGTCCCAAGTCACTACCTAACTACCAAAGCAGGGTCATTCCTAATATGCAGTTCATTTTCATTATTATATTAACAAAATAATATTATAAGGGTTATTATAGATAACTAAATCTAAAACTAAAACCATAAAAACATGCATTTTATACAGAAATATTTTATATAGTGTTATTTTTTTAATTATCTAAGTAAATGTTTTAAATAAATCGTGTTTTCTTGGAAATATTGTTTAAATTCATAAATCAATTTGTCCTCAATGTCACTTTCCATCTTGTAAAATCCCTTTAACTAACAAAAGCAATGACATCATCCTCCAGGAAGTGACATAGTTAGTTTTAATACAAAATCAAAGTCAACACCCTGTAAATGAATAAAGAAACACCTTTATATTTCTTAATAAACTGCCAGTTTTCCATGTTAGACGGGCCTTGCAAAAATGGCTACATCTGTTCAGCAGTGAAATTGGGTTCCATCGTGTTGCTTTTTTTGCAAATAATCAAGTCATAATTAATCAACATTAAGTGCCTGAGCAAGTCCACAAGCTAATTTCTCAAGTAAAAGCCTGGTGTACCTTAAAAGTATTTAATTATGACACAAACATATCCATTATATTTGTAGTTACATAGTTCAGCCAGTACTGCACCATATGAATGATCCATTGTCTGGTGGAAGTCCATTTCTATTGCAACTACTATACTTGACATTTAGCTGATGTTTTTATGCGATGCGACTCAGTGCATCTATTACAGGAACCCCCCCGGAGCAACCCAAGGTTACATGTCTCGCTTAAGAGCACAATGGGGATAGTTCACGGATTTAATCCTACAACTTTTCAGGTCTTTAACCACTAGGCTACGCCACCCCTGAAACAGATCAGAACGGTTTGTGTAAAGCCCTCTAACATCAGAGCAGGGATGAGAGAAGGTGAGATCGGATTAGATGTCCAACACACACTGAACGAGATTAACATCGCTTTGAACCCTGTGATGTAACATGATTGACCTTTCTGCCATAATGTACGAAGGACGTGGCTGCTTAACAATCACATACTGTACGATGTACAACTTACTAAGGATGTAATTTTGAGAATCCAGTAATTAAGCTGAAGCGTGTACATTTTCTGATGCCAGAATACAGATGTCAGTATCAAGAGGAAAATGATCTATTTTGTATTAATTATATATAAAAATCTTAATTTTCCTTTTTAAAAAAGTCTTCAAAAAATGGAATCTGTGGCACTTTAAAAATATTGAAATAATTGGGCATTTCAACTCAGCAACACTATTTCAACCAATGGAGTGATTTGGGGGCGGGACCAATTTTACTGGCCAATGGCAGACGGGGAGTGTTCTGGAAACTTGTTTAAAAAGAAAAATTACAGACTTCAGGTATAAAGACTTTTTTTTTTTTT
>SCHK01328121.1:0-30898 GCA_004124795.1 Poropuntius huangchuchieni
AGTAGTAGTAATAATAATAATAAAGTAATCTGATTATACTTATAAAATGATTAAAGTTTAAAATAATTAGTATAATTAATATTATTATTATTTGTAATCATAATTACTATTTTAATGTCATGTTGATAATTAATTATTTTGGCCGTGTTGTGCAGCCATACAAACAAGCATATTAAAAACATTTTTTTTTTAATTGCAGAAAAATCACACACAGAATTAATTTGTTCAGTCCTATCAGTGCATTAAAGTTACCTTTAATGTCTGTAGCACAAATGTTACAGTATTAGTTACTCACTGTGGAACACAGAAGACAACATTGTTTCATCTTTTTTAATATACTGTACATTTCATTTTTTGACAAAAACACACTGCTACTTTTTCAAAATATCGTTTACCACAGACAGTATGCATAGAGGTGAACTATCCCTTTAATACTTAGGGTTAGGGGTTTGTAAATCTCTAACCGTGAATGTGAGCAAGTAATCACCACTAATTATCTCTTCTTAAGGAAGGTAGAAGTTGTGTGTGAGTGTGGGTGTCCGAGTGTGCTTAACACCTGCAGTGTAGGTTGGGTTTCTGGAGAGATACTGTGCTTTCTGTGTGTGTGTTTGTAAGTGTGTGCGGTTTTGTTGTATGAGTAGCAGCACTCATAGTGGATCTTACAGACTACCGGGAGCATACCATAAAGCCAGGGGGAGAGAAGCCCAGCCCTGCACAGTGGAGAACAAGAGAGCAAGATCTGACTAGAAAAAGCAGCATGATATCTCCCCTGATAAACAGTACAGCACCGCATCGAAGCGACTCAGGCCGGGAGAGAAACTATTCTGAAAGAACACACAAATACAAACTTAAAGTGAAGGGAAGAGATGGTCAGAGAAGAGTAGGAGAGCATCTAAGCTGGGTAGATACATTCTGATTTTTTTCCCGATCAGGGCCACAGTAAGCAACTGTTGGGCCCGGTATAAAATGTTCATCACTGGCCCCACTATGATTGTGTTCTGGTTTAAATCTCCCCTCACTGACTACAAATGAAATGAATTGTGCTGTGCTAAATATGCAAGTTAAGATTGCTGCCTGGCTGCAGTCATGTTCGTTTGTGAATTACAAACCAATTTATTGCTTTGCCCGACATGTATTCAATATTTAAATCACACAAATGTATTTTACAATGTAATATACTCTATGGATAATTTTTTAAATCTTTTTAGCCTTTCTGATTAGCATTGTTTTCAGTCTTTATTTATAACACATTTAAAAAAAAAAAGATAAAAAAAAGAAGCCATTTACAATAAAGCCCAAGATCCACTCAGAATTAAAATTAAAAATCTGAAAAAATGTAATAAAAATAAATAAGTAAATCTCAAATAATTACATAAAGGATATAAATTGTGACAGAAACTGATTAAAATTTTCTCACAAAAGTTTAAATTTTAAATTATAATGTAATTTTATTTTAATTTATGTCTGTTAAAATGTATAAAATGTATAGTTCATTATACTAAAACTATTTAAAAATATTTCTATCGTTATTTAGTTTTGCTTTGTTTGCACACTTGTTAGAACTTGAACTGATGTTTAACCTGAGAAAACAAACTGAATTTAAAGACACTGATGAACTGTAAATGTAGTAGTTATATGTTTTTAATAAGAAAAAGAAGAACACTTGAGTATGAGCAATAGTAAACACCATTATTATTTTTATTTAATGTGGAAAAACAATACATTCAAATCGTCTTATTTTCTTAATTTGTTTTCGTTTACATAATTTTCCAGGTTACACAATGATACCTTTTTATGTGGGCTTTCTTGAACATTTTATAGCTGTTTTTCATGAAATAACACTCAAGGAACACTATATCACCATATTTAGTGAAAAACCCAAGCACTTGATTTTTGTAATGTGTTTATGAATTGTAATTTTTTTAAACTCTGTTTATGAGACAACACTTGAGGGACACCATATATGCCACCATATTGTGTGAATGACCCAACCACTTGATTTTTGTAAACTGTTTATGAATCACATGTATTCCAGTTCTGCTCAACACTGCCTCCAAGTCTGGAAAAAGAATAAACAGAAGCAAAAATCCAGCCAAACGTCATTTTAGAGTGGGAATTTGAGTAACAGAGGGGAAAAATGTGAGAGACTTTTAAACAAAGGACAAGAGAAAGGGAAAGAGAGGTGTGACGTATCCCTTGACTTTGAAAGGAGTGGAAGAGAAGACCTCAGTGTCCTGTTAGCAAAGGCCTTCTGTTGTTTCTGGGCTCAAGCGCTTGGCGTCCGGTAACAGGCCAGTCATTCTGACCTGGCTCAGCTCCTCGGGCCTTGACGGCAGGCTTTGCGCTGGAACTCCTGGCTGGAGAGTCTGCGGTCCTGATATTCCACAGCACTGAGAGGGAAAACAGGGGCCTGTTGGCCTTGGCTTGGGAGTAGAATATGGAATAGGGAGGTGGTAGTGGAGTCGAGTTCACACCGACCACCCTGCTGGGAGCAGCTTCAGCGAGGACGGTGTACGGTGGCCCAGACAGCACTTTCTGCAGTGGTGTGTGTGTTTTTCAGAGGAAAAGAGAGTCTGTGTGTAATTAAGGAACTGATAATGTGGAAGGAATGCAGTATGGCTGTCAGGGACAGTGCAGTTTGTGCCTTACTTTCTCTCTCTCTCTCCCTCACTCTGTCTTTCTCTCCTTTTGTCTCTCATTTTTTCCCGCTTTCTCTGAGAGTCTTTTCCTGAGAGGAAGTGGGTTTAGTGAGACTGCAGTGATGCCCAATGCCAGTGGGAGCATATCTAACCACAATTTCCTTTACACAGAGCAGATTCAGTCTCTCTCTCGTGCTTTCTCTGGCTCTCTCTGTCTTTCTTGTTCCCACTTTTGTTTCTTTTCTCACATAAACTCTATTTAAAGGAAAAGTTCACTGAAATAATAAATGTCTATCATTTACTCACTCTCATGTTAGTGTAAACTTGTATGACTTTCATTCTCCGGTAAACAAAATAACTTTTTTTTTTTTTATTACATGAATTTTTTTTTTTTTTTATTGATTTTTTTTTTTTTTTTTTAATTTTGTTTTATTTTGTTTTATTACATGAATTTTTATTTTTTTTTATTGATTTATTTTTTTTTTTTTAAATACCTCCTAATACCTCCTTTTGTATTCCACATAAAAAAAATCTCAACGGTTTGAAACAACATGAGTGTGACTAAATAATAACATCAGTTTAATTTTGGCTTAATTAACGCTTCAAATATTCATGTGGTTAGTTTGATAACTTAATTATGTCTTAGCCCTTTTTGAACCTCATCATTGATGTTTATCTTTCCTGCTTTTTGTTCCTTATCTTTATGGACATTGTTCACCGAGTGTGAAGACTTCTACACTTAATAGTCCATTCATGCTGAAAAAGTGCTGTTATGAATTACTCGACATATTCCTTCATGCACTGATGCCTCTAATGCGGAGAGGTTACACAAATTACTGACTGTGTTTGTTGTTGAAAAGTTACAGTGTGTGTTTCCATTCTAGACTGTGTGCCAAAGTGCTTCCAGGCTACGGGGAGTTTTTGTAGAGACCGGTAATGTGTGTGTGTGTGTGTGTTTGTGTGTGTGTGAGAGTGTGTGTTTATGGTGGTGAGGCTGTGGGGGGTGGTCCAAGTTCTTATTGTGTCCTGAACACTGCTGCTTCCTGTTTGTGTGCCAGTGGGGCTTCCTTCCTTGACTATGCCCAGGAAAACCTTCATCACACATTCCTCCTCTCATCTCACTGCCTCCCGTTACCTGTTTTTGCACCTCCAAAATTAGCACATAGACAAACAAAGAGCACATACACACAATAAAGCCCTTTGATGTGCATCCAGCAATCAGATCGAACGCATCCTAGGCTCATGATGGGCCGCCGTTTATGTGGCGCGCTTCTGAGAAGAATGCCGAAAATGTTTGTGTGCCTGAAATGTGTGGTTTGGCTACACAAACGCTCTAATACGCTCTCTCTCTCTTTTTCGGTAGCGGTGGAAGAGGCCGAATCTACAGAGTGCGCCAGTGGTTGGGACTCCTCTGTTCAGACAGGTATGATTTCGCTAGCGTGGCGTCCTGCACGATACATCCAACCCCCTGCTCCCTCGGAGACGACCCGCTGCATCACAATCTCTAATATCAATTCCACATGGCCTGCAGCCCTGCTCACAGAGGGAGGGAGGAAGGGAGGAAAGGAGGGAGAGTTTTTCATAAGGCACAAGAGGATGGCGTCCAGGTGCATGCTGGACTGGAGGCTTAGAGGCGCTTCCTGTCTGAACGTAAAGGCACTTTGCCGCACTCAGAATGTAATATCGCACGACTTGACGAGTTTGATTACACCTCCTCTCTGGAGAGGAAAATTTCTATCTGGCAAAATCCGAGCGGGCTGTTTTAGATCGTGCATCTTTCTGAATATTAGATTTTGCTTTTCAACCTATTACCTCAGAAGCCCTTTTCACTACTCGAGCGTTTTCAAACGAGGAGACGTATCTGTACGGTTTTGGATAGGATGGGAACGTGAAAATATAATCACGGCATCAACAGAGCTGCTTTTTTTTTGACTGCATGTTATCCAACAAACTACACAGCTGTGCATTTTTTATTTTTGGATTATGAATGAATTAGCCCTTGCACTGAAAGATACAAGATACAGTAGGGTGGGATGTGATAACATTCACCTGTTGAGATTTGATTGGATTGTAAAAAGGTGGTTTCTATATGGGCAGGAGGGGGTGAGGACAGTCGAAAAGGAAGCTTATGAAAGTTATTTTAATGAAATATTACAAAGGCAAACTTTTTTTGTGCAGGAAAGTGTATTTAGAAGATAAATAGATTTCATGATCATTTGCGATGGAACTCCAGATCACGTGGATTACTATTACTAGGAAATATTGTATGAGCAACAGTAAATGTGACTGCACTTTAATACTTCAAAATGCAGAAAAACACAAAAATATTTATTTCACCCCCATTGGATGAATCTTTATGGGATCTAATGTTATTGATACGTAATTGAGGCCATTTCCCGGACCCGTTCTCCCTTCTCCCCATCATTTCCTGTCATCGCTCTAGTATTCCTATCAATAAACATGTCTAAAAAGGCCCAAGTAAAATAATATATATAGCCTTTATTGGACTCTTATTGGTCATTAGGGTATTAAAATTATTGAAGTCAGATATGGAGAGTGTGTTTGTGCTTTTGTAAGTGTGTGTATGTGCGTGTTGCATCCTGGTGAGCTCAGCAGAGAGAAGGGAGTAAGAGAGAGCGGCCCCCGGGGGCCTGAGGGGATGACGTGGGCCCCTCCTAACCGGCCCTGAGGGAGTGCTGCAGGGGTGCTGACTGAGGTCCTGGGTGGCTGCAAAGTGCTGCGTGTGTGAGATACAGCAGGAAGGGGAGTCCCAGGGCTCTCGCTAAACCCTCCACTCTTCCTCCCTGCCTCTCCTCCTCGGCTCCTCCCTCCATCCCTCTCTCCTTCATTTCTCGTGCCGTAACCCCATTTGCTTGCGCTAATCAGCCTTTTTTTTTTACACCTCTGTTCCGGGTGGACTTGGTCGCATTCCGCATCACCTCCTCTTTCTTCTTTTCTCTTTCCTCTTTGTCTCCCTTTTTTTCCTTCTTTCTCTCAATCCCTTCCCCCTATCCATACTCTCTCCTGTGTTTGTTTGTGCTGCTGTGCTGGGGCTCAGGGGGCCGCTCGCCATCTCTTATTTAAAAAGATAAAAAACCTTCCTTCCCTTTATTCCCTAGGAGATGATGTCGACAAGGACACTGGCAGGCTTTTCCTGGTATTAAATTCACTTCGTCCCCCCCCCCCCCCTCTTTCTCCTCGGTGGAAAATGTGTGCTGAGTTTGGAGCGAGTGCAGCGGGGGGGTTGGAGTTAAGGGGTGGAGAGGTTAAAGGAAAGAGTTAGAGCCCCGCCCCCCACCCGCGGGCCCCCAAGGACCTGATTGAGGCCCCTTCGGTCTGTCCCGCTGGGGGAGCGGGCCGGAGGTACACCCCCCGTTTCCCTCTCTCTCTCTCTTTCTTTCTCTCTCTGTGTCTTTCTCTCTCCACCCCGAGCTCCCTGAGATAGAAAAACAACCCGTCCCTCCCTGGCCCAGAGGGGAAGAAGAGAAGGAAAGGAGAAAAGAGAGAAAATGAGCCAGGTCTGACACTGGAGACTCGGAGAGATGGTGGTGTGGAGGGGGGGATCGGTCGAAGGAAAGGAAGAGGAGGGAGAGCGAGAGTTTATAGAGACAGATGCAGACGCTTGTCATTTTTCGAAAGACGGAGCAGGGAGGGGGGAATTGTTTTTTATAAGTGCCATCAGAGCTGTGAAGTTGAGCATTGTTTTTCCTGCTTCCTGTCAAAGAGCTGGAGCGGTGCTTTTGGATGCGTTCACACACACACATACACACACACACATTGAAACAATAGCTCTAGAGACTTTGCTTTGTCAACATATAGGACATCGCCTGACGCACATTTGCAGGGATCAAGTACATTATTACTCACACACACATCGACGCACACAAGCACCCAATTTGTGTGCGTGTCCCCGACTATGATTCATTGTGGAAAAAGGCTGCTCATATCCCTGTGCGCTGGCCGATAGGGGCTGTAATGGTCTTGAATTGAATTATTTTATTCATTTCCTCCCTCAGCTATTGGTGGGCCGGCAGGACCTCTTAACGCAGCCAATCGGATGGCTCTGTCTGCTCTCCCTTGGTCTCACCCACACTGGGCGAGTCATTGTGACCTCACCCGTAATGTGAGCTTTTTGGTCACCTGTGTATTCCTCAGGCAGAAAGGGAGCTGTTGTGTTCTGGTTTTATTTGGCAGCGGGGCACTGAACCAGGCCTATTTATGACCCTCTTAATAGCCTATGCTGTCAAACTCGGCACACGTTAAACTTTTGTCGAGGCCAGAATGAAAGAGAGAGAAAGAAAGGTATGTGCTGCAGTCAGTGCAGTACAGAGCAGAGCTGTTTTTGGAGGCTTGGTTGGGCTAGAAGTTCAGATTTGTACCTGCCAACATTTTCGTTGGCTCCAATTTAAATATATTAAACAAGAAATCAATATAATCTTTTTTGGGACATAATGACACATTTTCATGCTGTATTTTCAAAATTACTAATCGGCAGTTTGCCTGAATGACTAGCTGATTAATCAGTGTTAAGGAAAGGTCTGTATAATAAGTTGGTCTTTGGGTTCATCTGATCTTAGTCAGATGCCTTTCTTGAGGAGCGTTTACATGAAATATGTGACACTGTAATTAAAGTCAGAGTATTGTTACCTTGACATGATGTTTTTATTTATTTATTTATTTTTTACATTCCCGTCCAAAAGTTTGCCATCAGCAAGAGATTCATATTTTTATTTAGCAAGGATAAATAAAAAAATAATAAGTGATATAGCTTAGACTTCATTGTTTAAAAAAAAAATTCAAATAAATAAAAAAAATAATAAAATTAAGTGACAGCTAAGACTTTGTTACAAAAAATTCAAATAAAGTTAAAATAAATGCTGTTATTTTGAACTTCCTATTCATCAAAATCCTGTAAAAACATAGAACTAGGAAAAGAAAAATAAAACCAAAATTTAATTTAGAAAAAAAGTTAATTGTGATAACATTTACCAATATTACTGTTTTTAATTTTTAATAATTATTTTTAATCAAATAAATGCAGCTAAACTATTTTTTTTTTTTTTTTTTTTTTACAAAATCAAAAAAAAAAATTTACAGCTCCATGAAAGCATTTATTTTCTTCCCAATTTCTCTAGAAAATGATGGTATAAGGTGTAAAACATTTACATTGATTTGTTTGATGCTTTCAAGCCTATCACAAGTCATTCATACAGATTTGCTAGAACCAACTCGGTAGCATAATCTTGGTGACATATTTGAATCACTACACAACATTAGCCCAATTAGGCAAGCAGAGGTTCGGTTTGGCTCATAACTGACCATTTTTTGTTTGGTCCTACTGAGGCAACTGTTGAGAACTAGAGGATTGGCTAGATCTGTTAGATGATTTTGTGTGTGTATACACACACACTCCCACACAGAGTGAAATATCAGTCAGTCTCCTGGCCCCTGCACATGCTCTGTCCCCTCTGGAATCTAACCTGAGCTGGATTCAGCCATGCATTCTCCGTTTGGTGGCTGGGAACAAGGGAGGGTGGGAGGAGGACAGGAGCGATGATGACCGTCGGCTACATCGCAGCCCCAAAATGGCCTTCTTTCTCCATGATGCAGTGGGCAGTTTAGAAAAGAGGACACAACCAAGAGATCCATCTCTCTATCCCTCAAGTGCTTTTGTGTGTCTTCCTCTCTCTCCGTTCATGTCTCGCTGTCTGTCTCGCTCTCTCATTTGTGTCCCTCTCTATTTTTCTTCATCTCCTTGCACGAACCTCTGGAGGTCCATAATATATTTTTAATTTCCCCAAGGCAGCGACAGGAAAACAGTTTTAATGTGTGAAGAGGAGGTGTGCGTCTCTGTGTGTGTATGCATTAGCATGTCGCCGCGCGTGTATATTTCCGCGTCGTAGTGTGTACGCGACGCTCGCACGTTTGCGTGTCTACTTGCGGAGCCACGGGCTGGAACAGGTGATGGCATCGGTGAGCAGCTGTATGGCTGTTTGTGTGTTCTTTGTGATTCAATTCCCATCCTTCCATGACGCGCTCTTTCATCATCTCCATCTTTTTTTTTCTCTCTGTGTGACTGGGTGCACGAGCGTTGGGTGCTGAGTCTCTAGAGGAGGGGATACTGGTACAGTGTGGCTGGCAAGCGGGGGTCCCGAGGGGCCGTGCGGTATTGTGGAAACACAGCTAGCGGAGGCCAGCGGAGCCAGAGAGAGAGGTCTGCTTGCTTTAAATAGGTCCCGTGTTTACCGCGTTAGGCCCTGCGCTCCCCCGAGAGACCACGTGCACGCACTGCACCTGCTCAAGCGCTGGGCCATCAGGGGCCCTTGTCCCAACTCCAAACCGGAATACGCACAGTGCGGATGTAGATGTACCATACATGTGGCCTTATAGCTAGTGGTCAACCAACATGGGTTATTTAATGGCTCATGGCAATTTATGGAGGGCAGAATGACCAGTATATTTATCAATATATATACTCCAAAATAGCAAGATTGATGGCCGATGCGAAGTTTTTATTTTATTTTATTTTAAACTATTTACTTGACTTCATTTTGACAAGATGTCAGCATGCTATTATTCAATTTTAATTTGTTAGTGTTAAAATTATTATTTATTATAAGAGTATATTTAGTAGCATAGTAGCTGTCGTTTAAACTGATTTTAAGTATTGTGAAAATTCACTGAAAATGCTATCAACTTCTGAAATTTTAGTATTGCAACAACATTAATCGCTATATTTAACTCTTCTGCATGGACTGTATACCCCTAAGGTACAATAGAGTGCAAATCTGTCGTTGTTTGAAGGTGCCTGTGCCATGGAGTCCATATTAAACCTGGATCGCCTCTCCGCTGTGTCTTGACGCGGTCCAACATCATTAATGTTTTCTATCAGAGAGCGTGTCTGTGCCAGTTTTCAGAGACAGGATGAGCGATGGATTTCGACAGGTAGGCTGTGTTCATGTGATGAGATCAGACATCTCTAATCGAGCTCAGAGCAGCACTACAATTCCTTTGGTCTCTCTGACTAATGCGGCCTTGATCTGGTTTACATTTGGCCACGTCTGGTTCGAATGTGTGTCCGTGTGTGTGTGTATTTGTGGTGTAGTTGAAAGACAGCCTTGTGCTTTAATGTTTTCATAAGAAAAAAAGTCTTGTTGAAGTTGGAGCTGATATTTTTCCAGTACAGCACAGCACTCGTTCTTTTGTTGAGGTTTAGTTGTGTTCTGATGTGTGTGTGTATCTCCTCTCGCCTTCTGTTACTTGTACGATACACGCAAGTTGTCTTCTGATCTCTGGTTCTGTCTCCTGCTTTCTTCTCTCCTTCGGATGACACACGAGTGTGACCTCATATGTGGATTTCCCCTTTTAGTACTTAGAAATAATCTAACATACATTCTATTGCACTTAAACGCACACACGGTACAGCATAACTAAGAGCAGACACAGTGGCGGAAGGGGAAATGGAGTTTTAAGGGTTCTGGTCGTAAAGAGAGTTCCCTAGCTAAGGTCTCAAAACGTTTTAGCCGAGTTGCTGACTTGCCGTCTTGGTGAAGCAAAACCCACAATGCAAAATGGAAAGCCTTTTATTGCATTATTTAAAGATCACATGAAATCAAAATCGGACATTTGTGGCTTTTAGTCCATGTCTTTTTGCATCTGTATGCTAGTGCACTCTCTTGACTTTTTTTAGTTAATATACGCACATAAATTTTACGTTATTTTTTTTGTTTTCAGAATACAAATGAAAAAGTTTGACTCGTAGTGTGCTTATTCATTTTTTCCAATCAGATGTTTTTCTCCAAAATTCAACTCCGAAAAAAACTGCGCTTGTCATGCAGATTTATGTCATTTTATATTTCAAATTTATTGTGCACCGTGGGCGATTAGAAAGACAACATAGTTGTGCCGTTAGATCTGTGGACGCTTAGTGGCACTAAAGTATCTTCTTGATCCTTCGTCGCTTTGTCATTTTGTTGTTCCTCCCGTCGGTCTGGAGGATGCCTTGCGGTGTCCATTAAGGGCAGCATCACACCAATGCTAATTATTTCCCGCTCTCATGATGGAAGCTGCACCACACTTAAAAAAAAAAAAAAAAAAAAAAAAAACACATATCAAGGATGGGAGGGGTAATTAGCAGGTCCCTGTAAGGCGGGGCTGTGCTCGGCAACATGACTGCTCTGTGGATTCTGCTAATTCACTTCTCCTCATCTAATTACCCCACACAAACATGGCTGTTTGTCTTTCCTGAGAGAGAAAGTGTGTGTGGGGTGGGTTTGGTATCTTGGCGATTGTAGCACCCCCCCCCGCCAAACCGCCGCCACTATCTCACACACGCATGACCTGAGGCTCAACCTTACGTAAAACAAACACAACCCTGTTTAATATAAAGAGTAAGAAAGGGCTATTAGTAGAACTGTGAATATTATATAATATCATAAGAAAAAAACAATCATTAATATATAATGATAATGATAAACTGCTCAAATCAGGGTTTCAGTCAGACCATGTTGTAAGTGCATGTGGTTTAAAAAGTTGGCCAAGCTTTATGAATATTAATATCTTTCTTTTGCATTAGAATATGCAATCTACCATTTTTAGAAAGGATGTTGACCCTTGGGACTGCATTTAATGACTGCAACTCTTGAGCAACATTGAATTACTTCGTAACGTATGAATATGAATATTTCTTCTGTTAAAAATTGCTGAAGCTATTTTTGAGACAATTTTTTGAAGCATCTTTTTACGTATGTGCAAATGGGTATGTCTTAGAATTGGAGATGAAACTTTATTTTTATTCAGCCAGCTGCAATTCTTAAAACATACTTTAAAAAAAGAAAAAAAAAAGTAGAAATTTATTTTTTATTGATTTTTTTTTCTTTAATGTATAATCAATTTTGAAGGTATACGTGTGTATATATTAGTATGCATGTAAAAGTGATAATCATGAATTAATATATATTATAAAAAAAATTCTATTTATTACTTTTTATTTATAAAAACAGTAAGGAATGTTCCCTTTTCACAAGAATGTAATGATGCGTCTCAACAGTCATGAGGATCGTAAATCCTCGAATTTTTTTTTGTATTTTGATTTTTTTTTTTTAAATTTATATATAACACTAGACTACTTTGTATTATAACACATTTGTATCAAATTACCAAAAAAAATATTTAATGCTAATGCGAGGGTGTTTCTAATGCAGCGTCTATGGGAGGGATGGTAAATTTGACATCGTTATCTCTTCTAAATTGCCGTTATCAGTCTTTGTCTGTTCTCGAAGTTGACCCAGCTTTGATGACTTCTGCTGCTGAGAAACCCGGAAATGTCGGTCTATACCGACTAGCTAGACTCAAGGCTAGGCTCAAACCGAGTCCAATTTGAGTACCAAGCAGATGTTTAGCTCTGACAGAACTATGCAATTATGTACACACTCACTTTTTAAGAATAATGAGTAAGTTTGTTAATTAAGAGCGAATTTGTGTGTGTGTGTGTCGGTTGTACGTTTATAATACCCTTGTGTGGAGCGTTTATGTTATTTGTATCTGTTATGTAGGTTTATGGTGGGTAAATGTGTGTGAGTTTTGGTGTTGGGACAGGCTGTCTCTTAGAGATAATGGCCCGCAGAGTGAGGGACAGGGGCTCCAGCTGGCTGTGAGAGAGCGAGGTGGGCTCCGGGCACATCCCCTGCTGAGGACCCCCAAACACTCATTAACACATCGCTCTTGCACATGAAAGAGGACAGCAGCACGCACCCTAACTCAAAGTATTGATAAAATACTCTCTTACATACATGAACAAAGGTGGGCTGGAAAGTGTTCGCCACCTGGGACGCCAAAGTCTCAAAAGAGCGTGTGTGTGTGTGTGTGTGTGTGTGTTTGGTGAAGTCTTTGTCATCAACATACCAAGGTCATTATTCTCAAAAACTGCAGTAATCACTTCTCCTCTGATAAATGGAGCTTTCAGTCAAGTTCGCAACACCGTTGTCCACTCACTAACCCTCACCAAACACGCACACACAGAAGCGTTTGTCTCTTTGGCTTGCTTCTCACCTAGCCCTCTCACAGTAGAGGGAGTCTAGGCCCTGTTGTGAAGTGCGCCAGTGTGTGTGTCTGTCCTCCAACTCCAGTGTTGCTAAAGGACACTGAAGGGACAAAATTGCCCCCCATACTCATCTGAACCACAACAGCCCACCTGAAGCACAACATTATAAAAATATTAAACACCACATTATGTCGCTAACACATTTCTATCACATTAACAACACAGATAGCAGCTCACTTACCACAGACTTGCTAGCTTGACAGCTATTACAGTAATGAAACAAAAATAGCCGCACGGTTTCTGTCAGGAGCGGCGCGTGCTGGAGATATATGTTAGCGGAGTACGGAGCAGAGCGGAGAATTATTTGAGCGCTAAGAATATATAGGAGAGCATAAAAAGAACTGGTTCTTTTGAATGCCTTCTTTAAAATCATTAGTCTCTTTGGATGGTATTCTCAACAGCCCAGATTTCATTGAGCTTGACTGTGCCACAGTCAGTCTGTTTAAAAACAGTGCGCTGCTTCAGAATGATTCCGCTAAGCCTGTTTGCCTTGACCTTAAGTCACTTCTAGGTTTTGCCTGTGAGAGCGGTAAAGGGAGAGTGTAGCTAAAATCTGTCATTACTTGCTCTCATGTTGAAAGCTGTATGGCTTGCTTTCTTCTCAGGAACACAAAATGAAAAATGTGTGCTTTTTACTCTTTTCAGTCCAGCTGCAAATTGAACTGGAGCTCTCACGCTTCAAAAACACATAGAAGTACCAAAAGTGTGGTCCATAATGACTTTTTTAAAGCATGCAATCACTTTTTTTGTGGAAAACTGGTTATAATGTAAACAATGGATCATTCAAGTTCAAATTATTCAATTCAGTTTTCAGAACTAGTCTGAAAGATTTGTTCATGAATTTGACTCGCAGATCCAATGAGTTGAGGAAGAATAGTAAAAAACTTAATTTTTTGTCTTTTGGTGCAGAGAGGTATTGTATGGATTCATTAGCCTTGTCCGAGATGTGTGGACCACCTTTAAGGGTACTTTTATGGTTTTTTTTTGAAGTCCTCATTTTAAGGTAAATGTAAGCAAAAGAGCATGGATAACACAGATTTGCCTTTTTCTCACAGAAGAAAGTAATATGGCAAAAACATTGGTGAGGGTGAGCAAATAACTGTTATTTTTTTGCGTATCCTATCCCTTTAAACATTTCAGCTGTCAAGTGCGCAAAATAAAAAGCTAGTTGCTTTGGGTGAACCCCAATCCCGAAACGTTCATGGACCTCACCTCGACCCCTGCCCCACCCCATGTCCATCAGCTTCTCCTCACACCATGCATCGTGTTTACGCACGCGTTTGCGCTCGTGTGTGTTTGTCAAGGCCGCGGTCGGAGGTGGAACGACCGCAGCTGAGGTGCGTGATGCGTGTGTATCAATCTTCTACTGCAGAGAGAGAAATGGAGCCCTGTAATGACGGTGGCCCTGCACTCTAATGGAGTGTGTTCTGGAGGGCCCCCTCTAGAGACTCCCCTCCCCTCTTCCCTCCTGAGAGGGCATACGCTTACGGGAAAGGAGGGGGAAAAGACACAGTAATGAAAGGAAGATGCAAAAAGGGAATGAAAAAGAAGGATGGAGGAGTTTAAAAGGCAGGTTAGCGGCGTCGAGTGCTCCGCCGGCCACTTTTATCCTCGTTTCCGTGTACGACAGCAAGCCCCGCTTACGACCGGAGAGATGGAGGGATGGAGAGAGGAGAAGGGTAGGGAAAGGTCCCCTCCTGCTCCTCCCTCGTTGCCATGGTAGCAGGTTGTGCTGGCATGTGCCTTGGTTGGCAGTGCCTGTACCTCTGGCATGAGGGTACCTGGGGGAATCAGGGTGTGTGTGCGAGTGTGTGTGATTGAGTGAGGAGAGGTAGGGAGTGTTCGAGGGTTACTGCCACCATCCATTTTCCCCGAGATTAGAAGCTCTCATGGATGAAATAGTGTAGTTAATGCACCTTTTGTGTGTTTGCGGGTGTGTGTATGTGTGTAACCGCTGCTCAGGGCTCTATCAGTGTAGTGTCAGTTAGGGGCCGTTCTCCTCCCTGTCCAGACGGTGTTCTCACCACTGGACAGATGGCCATACCCCTCCTACCCCCTAGCCCAGCCCGCACCACCCTCCAAACCACCACGACGCCCCCACCTTCACCCCCACCTCTCTACCCTCTGCTCTGGTGGGGGCGAAATAAACTAGAGCACCTCGACGCTTCCTTATCCAAATGCCTCTCCAGATACCGAGCCCACCAGCCCCCCCTCACCCATCTCCACCTGCAGTCCGGACTGGGCCGGGGCCCAAAGCGAGGCCCAGGCTCTCCTCTGGCCAGGCTCCGATCCGCAGGCCCCATTAGCGTGGGCTGCTGTGGCGCGGTGTAATGCAGCGCCAGGCCTGGCCAAATTAGAGCTGATCAGAATGTGTGGAGCACAGGAATGGCCACCTCCTGCTTCTCTCTGATTGCACAAGTCCAGGATGATTAGACAGGATGTTAAGCCCGGGGGAGCCGGTGAGCAGCCCTCCCTCTCTCCGGCCCCCACTTCCTCCCTCCTTCTTCCCGCTCCCTCTGCCCTCACATTTCCTCCTTTCCCTGCTCTTTTTCTCAGCTCCTCGGTTTCCCTTGTTGCTGATGTTGTGTTTTTCTGCCTATTTGATTTTTTTTATTCAGTAACACATTACATATTCTTTTCCATTTCAGTGTATTGGAGCTGATCGCACTTACACGTGAAATGGAAAACTGGTTGCGTATTGCATCAGAAGTTGCGTTAACTAAATACGTTCTATCATTTAACAAATTTGAAAAACATTGATGGATAAATCAGTCATTTCTGTTGTGCGCTATTGCGTAGATGCATTGCCACAGTGAGGGATGCTATTAGGGAATGAAAGTGGAAAAACAATGTTTTAAAGCTCCCTCACGTTTGGATGGACTGGGGTTGACACGAGCATGGATTTAGTGATTGAAACAAGTGATTTCAAGTGTAGTCCAGTGGAATAATTTATGGGATATTGATTTTAAAGTCAGGTGCCCTGATCATTTGACTTTTTGTTGTTCACATTTAAGGCATGATGAAATGAAAGTAGCAACTGATAATTTCTTCTGTGATGTATATCTATATCTGTAGGGTGGGGATTTGGTTTTTTCCATTGGTAGTTAATTGGACAGGGTGATCTCAATGCGAGCTTGCAGTCAATCATAAGATTTATTTGAATTATTTAGTTATATATTACTTGTGTCATATGTGGATAACAAAACATATTAGCATTGACACTTTAGCAGAGTGCGGTCAGAATGGTATCTGACAACCTCCATATGTGGTCTAGGTAATCACAATGCAATCACATGGCTTTTAAAGTGGTCAAGTGCTATCCGATTGTGATCCGACCACCAAAAGCGCATGCTAATGGCAGGTGTGACGGGGGCCTTTGTTTCTTAATTTGGATCAATCTTATCAGGTTCTCTTTGCTCTCATTCTGTCTCACAATCTCTTACCACCTCACATTTTGTACGCCGCCTTGTCTCTATTCCTTGGTCTCTCTCTCTTTCCCTCTCACTCAATCTTGCTCTCTCCTCCCTCTTCCTCCAGTCTCGTGTGTAGTCCTTTCAGCGTAGAGCCTTTAATGTGATAATAAGGTGTGAAAATGGAGCCACAATGGCGGAAGGAGGATTGCAGTGGCAGATTTCTCCACTGGTCCTTACTGTGTGCCACGAGCGACTGGGTGGCTGGCGCTCAAGCGGCTCTCGAAGCCTCGGGCCCCTCTCTTACACTTCAGTCTAGCGGCTCACGGGAGCTTTGATGTAGTTTTGACTCAGACTAGACACACTTAGGGTTGGGATTTATGTTGAGAGGCTGAGAAAAGTGATCTCTTTTAGGTTATTTTTAACAGTGGGGTTATTCCAGTAATGTATTGCATGTTCTATCAATTAGTGACTCTCTCAAATATAGCATCGGGAAGTTTAATTGATTCAGGTGATTCACTGGTTCTTGTAAATGATTCTTTATCTCATATGCAGCATTGGAATGTATGATTCATTCTATTGAATTGGTTCATCTTAAATTCTACTCCCTCTTTCTTTCTTTCTCTCTCAAATGTAGATTTGTAGGGCGAGTCTTATTGCTATGTTCTTTATGTAACATTTGGAAAGTTTGATTCATTCTGGTTAATCCTAAATGCTACTCTCTCTTTCTTTCTCTCCCTCTCTCAAATGTAGATTTGTAAAGTCTTATTGTTTTTTTCCTGCATATTCTTTATGTAACATTTGGAAAGTTTGATTCATTCTGGTTAATCCTAAATGCTACTCTCTCTTTCTTTCTCTCCCTCTCTCTAATGTAGATTTGTAAAGTCTTATTGTTTTTTTTTCCTGCATATTCTTTATGTAACATTTGGAAAGTTTGATTCATTCTAGTAGGTCATTCATTTGGATCATTGACTGAAGTATAAAATGATTCACTGATTTGAATTCCTGCACAGTAATGTTTGTACTAAAAATAGCATTTTATGTAAAATTAAGTTAAGTTATGCTGTTCAACACTATATTTGACTATTTTTATATGTCTAGATTTAGATTTAATTTAATTTAGATTTCTAGTTATTTTGATTTCAAATTTTATTAGTTCAATTTTGACAGCAACGTTTAATAACATATATATGTATGTATATATGAATACTTCTTTTTCAAAAAAAGTAACTTGACTTTAGTTCATAAGTTCTGTCTTGGCAACCTGCAGTCTCAAAATAGCTTCCCCAGCACCGGATACAACCTGCTTGTATTTAATATTTTTTTTATTGATTTAAGTTTTGACAAGTACACTAAGTTTCGCTGCCCGTGACATTTGCAAAAGCTCTGCATCAGCACATATATGAAGTACAACACATAACAGGCCAGAAATAATTATTAAAGTTTGATTCACCTGTCAATAGCAATCCTTTAACCTCACATCTTGCCCCTTTCTCTCTGTGGTGCGTGTGTGTGTATATACATAGATGCAGCAGTATCAGAGCGAGACTCTGATAGAAAGGAGAGCCGGGCGGCGGGTGAGGACGGAGAGCAGAGTGTGACCAGTCATGACGAGAGGGTGGGAGAGGAGGATTTAGATGACGACTCCATCTTCACCTGTGACAACTGCCAACAGGACTTTGAGTGCCTGGCAGACCTGACCGAGCACCGTACCAACCACTGCCCAGCAGGTTTGTGCGTGTGTGCGTTTGTGTGTGTGTTGTTTCTCCACTGTCTTGAAAGGAGAAGTGTCAGTTTATTAATGTGTCAACAGTATGTTTACTTTTGTAGATTGCCTCTTTGAGTTAGACCTATAAATGAAGGATTGTTGCTTAAGACAACATTTTTTACCTACAATATTCATGCAACTTATCAAAGATACAATACATTTATGGGTGAGACTACCTGTTTATCCTGTACAATGGCAGACGGTGGTAAACCTGCTTGAAAACTGTCATTATTTTTTGCAATTTCGTGTGCTATTGGCACAGAAATTCTACAGTGCTTTAATTTCTTATTTCTGAGGAAATCATATTGGCAGGAGGCAGAAGTTGGTATAGTTTTCGCGGTGGTGGGGTTACTCCGAGGCCGTTGGCTGTTCTGGAGTCAGTATGCTCCCTCAGGAGAGTGGTGTTTTAAAGCTAACACGCAGTACACACACACAATAGCCGTTATTACAATCGCGGTAATTAATGAAACGCTGAAAGCGGCCCTGCAGGGGCATCTGCTTCCTAGCAGATTAATCAAGGGCCTCTCCTTAACGAGCATAAAAACTGAGGAGAAGAGGGGGAGAGGTAGATATAGAGAGAGAGAGAGAGCATGTCACTCCAGCAGTCATATGCAGTATATTTATTGAATAATCTTGCAGTCTTTTTAGTTGTATAAAATTCTCAAAGTCACAAAATATGATGCTAGTGGATTGTTAATATCCACGGCCTCATCGTACCAGAGCACACATGTTTCTGAGGGGACACAATACAGCGTGACACAACCCTCTTCTCCATCGCCTTCCTTTATTTTGGCATCTTACCAAGTAATGAAATCATGGCACTGGATTTTAGACGCAATCTCAGTTTTGGAGTCATCAGAGAGCTGCATGTTGCATTGTGGAGGGGAAAAATAAAGAGTGAAATGAAATGACAAAATGCAGTTGTTCCCAGGAGTGTGCGATCTGGAGATTGCAAAATAATCTGGTGATGTGTCTGGGGGTTTAGACCAATCACAAAACCTTCTTCCTCTTTTTATGATTATGATTATTATTATTTATATATTATTTTATTATGAGTGTCATTTTAGGATTATTTATATACTATAATAATTAGTATTAATATTTTGGATGTATTACCTTTTATTTTTTTTTATTTTTTTAGTTTTCATTTAAATTTTTCTTTAATTTTAGAAATTGTATGTGCTTAAACAATTACTATTTAGGATTGATTTATTTGTATTTCAAAATTTATTTGAATTTAATTGATTTAATTGCCAAGGCAATATTTTTTTTATTTATTTCAGCTTTATTTCTATTAAGAATGTTAATAGTGTTATTTAATGTTATTATCCCTGATTATTACTATTTCTTCTTCTTCTTATTAGTAATAGTACTAATAATAATAGTAATAATAATTATTATTATTTTAAGTAAAATGTTCGAATTCAAATTAATATCAAATTATTATTACATTTAGAATTATGGACATTTTAATTATTTTAAGTAGTAGTAATAATAATAACAATAAAAATAATAATAATAAGAGCAGTAAGTAAAAAATCATTTGCAATCCCCTTGAAGTTCTTGACACACTCCTGGGAGCCGGTCTAGTGGGGGAGAGAGTAGCGTGCTGCTGGTGACTTCATCTGATAAGGGACAAACACACGCCATTTTGTGTGTGTGTGTGTGTGTGTGTGTGTGTGTGTGTGTGTGTGAGGGAGGCCATGTTGTGGAGAGCAGTGGATGGTTCCCATGGCCCCAAGGAGAGCCTGGCCAATATCAGCACACCAGCAGAAGGCTCATAAAGCCACTCTATCAATTTACGGTTATTATTATGACCGCATGCCCGTCAGAGCAGGAATATTCTCGAGCACAGCCGTGCCACGCCATGCCACGAAATGAAATTTCTATTCCCTTAACAGTAGACACCGTGGCTATAGAATTACACCTGGAATCCCATCATGTTTTTGTGCGTGCATGTGTTTGAGCGTGTCCATCTCGTATTTGTGCACCGTCCTCTTGTTTAGCTTCTCGACAATAATATAACCTCTGATATAGTCGCTACCCGTCTCTACCGTCATTGTCTTTCTCTGCCTGTCCCTCCATCCTTCTCTTTTTCTTCTCCACCCTCGCTGCCATTGATCGCTGCTAATATGAGTTCCACAGGAGACGATATTGGAGACGAGGAACGTCTGCCTTTCAGTCCCTCCAAATGTCTTTGGCTCTGCCTTCCCCCATTCCACTCAACTCCTAGCGTTTCCATCTCCTCCTACTTTGTCTTATATATCACTTTAACTTGTTGTGCTCTCTTTCTCTTTTTGATTAAGAAGGGGCTCAAAAGTCTGACGTCACATTGAAAATCTGGGATACAAAAACCTTTTGTTAAGCCTATTAAATTGAGAAGTTGACTAATGTAAACAAAGAAACATGGTTTTTCACTGTTTCTAGATAATCTCAAAAAAGGCAGATTTCTGACATTGATCATGTGACTCTTTGCACAGACAGTCAGATGTTTCTGCCTCATCAGTTTTACTTGTGGAGTTCATGCAGTTCAGATTCTACTGTCATTAAAGCAACATTAATCGAGTTCAAATAATTATTTTATTTTATTACTTTTCACTCAAGTTATGCTCAAAATATCATGTGTTAAATTATAAAAGTGCAAAATTACAGCATTTTTAGTAGCGCTCCCAGACTTTAGACCCCACTGTATGTTTTTTAAGAATGAGTTAATATGTTGTTACTGTATTAGTGTTATATTTTTGTGTTGAATAAATATTGAGTTGTACTTCTAGAAATTAAGTTTTGGTTATCACTGTTTTTTTACACTACAGTTTTTTGTAAGATTTTTTTTTGCACCAAGTCTGCATTTGATCCAAAGTAACTTATTTCTCTGATGGCAAAGTTGACTTTTCAACAGCCATTTCTCAAGTTTCCAGTGTCACATGATCCTTCAGAAATTGTTCTTATATGCTGATTTGGTGCTCAAAAATTTCTTATCAATTTCTTATCAATCTTACCGACCCCAACTTTTGAAGTGAAAATGACCCCGCGTCCCGATATCATGTCTGTTTACAGGATTGCAGTGTAAGTGAGTGTGTTTGTGTGCACTTTGCTGGCAGTTGGACGACATTATATCGTCTCGTGTATGTTTATATTTGTCTGTGTGTGAATATATCGGGTCATGAGTGTGGATTAGTGTTTGTGTGCACAAGTATGTGAATGTGTGTGGGTGAAACGTGAGTGTGTGTGTGTGTGTGAGTGTCGTACTGTGGGCTGATTCTGAGGGGAGGCTCTACTGGAGGAGGAATCTGGAACACTGGCTCCCTGAGGAGCGCTTGGAAAAAACCTCAGATCAAATGGAGAACATTCACCGCGCTGCTCCGCTCCACTGCCCTGCAACCGGCCAAGGTTGGGCCCTGGCTGTTAACAACACTCACCTCACTCTCTCGCTCTCTCTTTCTCTCTTTCTCCCTCTCGCCCCCTTTCCTCATGTCCCCTGTGGCGTTGTGCAGCTGACCCCTCCCTCTCTAGTCTGGAACAGAAGGCCCTATAGCCTCCTGGGTTTGGCTCAGTCGAAGAAAGAGGCCCAGTTTAGACTCCTCAGCTCCAGTAGGCCCGTTCAGGTGTCCTCTCAGCCTGGTTTTGGTTATATGTGTACTTTTTATTAGTCCACCTTCCCGATGTGTTGTATATAGCAGTGTTGACCACCCTGCGAGCTTCCTAAACTCATGTGGCAGGACAGAGGGTGAGCAGGAGGCACGGATACGCACGCGCACACACAGAGGTGACCGCTGCATGGCAGCTGAGCTCTTCTAGGCTGAAATCAAAATTCTTTGGATGACATCCTTTGACCCATTTCTCACTCGATCGGTTCATATTTTGATCTGTATAGAACCCGAAATGTCGGGTTGTGTGTTGCCATAGGAGAACGGACAAGAAATACTGAAAGACTATGGGGAGTAAGCCAGAGAATGGTTGAGTGGAGCAGGCAGCCGTGTGGGTAAACGAGAGAGCTGTCAGTCAGCTGGGGGGGCGGGCTCTCCACCTGTCAGATACAAATAGGAGGCGAGTGCTAATTAACCCGCCTTCAGAAGACTGAGGGGAATGGCAAGCGCTCCAGAGAGACAGACTGAGAGAGAGAGAGAGTGGTGGTGGGGGGGTTTGCAGTCAGTAGAAATAGCTCTACACAGCTCACACTCTCTCTGTCACTGTTCCGAGAAGCAAAGAGAGGGTGGGAAGACGAATGGCTTCTTTTTTTTGGCCTTTTTGCCACTTTTATTTATAGGTGTAGTCAGAAAGGACAGGAAATGATTGGTAGAATAAGGGGGAATGGGGTCAGTAAATGTCACCAGCTGGATTCAAACTCGCACTCATATGCATTAACCACTAAGCCACAGGCCTGACAGTGAGATGTACTTGTCATCACACTTTTAGATTCCGATTCATAATATTTGTTCTAACGATATTTCAATATTTTCTGATATTTTTACCTCCTTTCTGATATTTGAGTTTTTGCTGGAATAGTTATTTAAACATTTTTATGTATCATTTAAAAACATTTTTAATTTAATAATTTAAATTTAAGTTAGTATTTTTATGCATTTAGTTTAACTAATAATTATTAATATTTAATATATTTAATATTATTACACTTTATTCAATTTAGTTTTTATACACGTCATTTTATTTAAAAATATATTGCAAGTTTTAATCATTTGTATTTAATAGAACTAGTATAGGTCATAAATATTTAAATAAAATATTTAAAAAATGAACACAGTGGCAAATCTGCTGATTTTTCTCCTGCGTTTCTCCCATGATAATAGTATCCCATTTATTCTTTCTCTTTAGACTGTAACATTCAATGCACACCAGCTCATTTACTTCTATAGACACTCACACACACAGAGCGGTGTGCCCTCTCCTCTGTTGGCAGGCTAGGTGGGGAGTTGTGTGTCTGGCAGGCAGTTGAAGTGTAATGGGGGTGTGTGACGGGGCCTCGGGGTGGTTCGGTCCCTTGAGAGAGCAGTCACCCCCTTCATTCTTCCACTAAACACACACTCGCCCAGGGCACTTCACGCTATGAATACATATCTTTTTTCCACTTATCCATCCTTCCATCCATCCGTCTGTATGTCTGTCCGGGCCAACCGAAGACCCCCCAGCTCCTGCCTGTCGTCACGATGGCAGCTGAATCCAGGGAGGCCAAGGCTCTTATTAAAGTTGCAGATCATTTTCCCTCTCCCTTCATCCTACAGAGAAAGAGGAGAGTAGTTGGTAACTTGATCTTGCTGTGCTGAGAAAAAAGCTGGACAAGGACAAACTCGGTTATTAGTACCCTAAATGAGTTTTATTGCCATTAGCTTAAATTATTTTTTGAATAAATGTGGCTGGACATCTCTATGTATGTTAAAGACAAGATTTATTCAATTAAGCACTTTTACCATGGAAAATAATATTGACTTGGTTAGAGAAAACAAATAAAAATGCTCTTACAGTGGAAGTTTGGTGCCCCCTTTCCACCGACAGGGGGCCAATCTGGAACCGTTCCGCATATCTCTTTTGAGCTGGAAAAATTGCCAATGCACTGGCCCCTAAATCAAATAGGGATCACTAGAAGCTAAGTTTTATTTTATTTTATTTTATTTTTAAATATATATATATTTTAAGCAATACTGTTGCATTAGAAATAGATCGTGATTGCACAAAGACGCTTAATTGAATTACTTTTGATGTTAACATGTGTTCTTGAAAATTTGTATGGCTAATAAACAAAGACTTTGTGAAGTTATTTGTGGACAGCTTTTAACGTAATCAGTTATGTCATTGTTTAACTGTCAAGTCAGCAGAAAGAGGTCCGGAGAGAGGTTTTCCTATCCCAGGTTGATCTCGGTGGAAAAGTGTAACCTCCGTTCGGCGACGTACCCCATATTGCCTCATAGATCTCCATTGGAAGCATGTCTTTTTTTGTTTTTACAAATCGCGAAACGAGCGATTGTTGTCTGTGGTAATCATCAGCATGCCACATGCGTCTTGAGCTGTATTTGCTTTGCGTGCGTTTGCGGCACCTATATCAGAGGAGAGCGTGTGCGCGCTTATGCGTGTCTCTGTGTGTTTGCACAAATCAGACTACGCGTGTTTCCTCAAAGTGAGAGCTGCTTTGTGTGTTGGTCCTCCCTTACCCCCTCCATTCCCTCTCTCTCTCTCTTTCTCTCTCTCTCTCTCTCTCTCAGAGCCAGAGGGTGTCCTGAAGATTCCTCCACTAAGCCTTTGGCACAGATACAAATGCAGTCACAGCTGGTTGTAAACTCAGGTTTTCCAGGGAGAGCAAGAGCCCTGCCTCCATAAGAGAGAGAGATTGAGGGGAGGGGAGGGGGCACAGCATGCAGGGAGAGAGAGAAAGGGAGGGGGTGAGACGAAGGAGGGTTGTTTCAAAGCACACTGGAAGTCATTTTTCATCACAGGGTTCATTTTTCACGATGAAGTTCTTTTCTCTCTCCTTTTTCTCTTTCCCCGTCGCTGTCTTTCAGCGTCTCTTTTTCGTTTCCTCTCTACCTCCTTCCATACGTGACTCTACTTATCTCGTGTTTTTCCCCCCTCGCTCGCTCTCCTAGCCCTAGATTTTCCTCTTCCCCCTCTTATAAAATATGGATGGCACCAGTTTTGGGAGAGTTGAGAGGCTCTCTGGCAGAGAGAGCAGTGCTCTGTCTCTGTAGAGACTCGGTTTGTGCATGCACCTAAACACTTCACTGAGCAATCTGTCAACATGTCAGCAACACATGTTTTGTAAAAAAAAAAAAAAAAAAAAAAGGGAGGAGAGAGAGAGAAAGAGAAAAAAGGAAAAAAGCGCTTCCAGAGGGAGTAATGGCTCCCACCAGGACTCCGAAAATGCTTTGAATTCAGCAGATTTCTATTGCGGGGGGACTCCCCTGGGGTGCCTTTTTTACAATGCCTGCATTTCAGAAATTTGAGCCAAAGACCCCTGGGGGCGTCCTTTCATAATGCCTGAAAATGTAGGGTTATATTGTGTGCAGTTCCCCATGGGGCCTTTATTAATACCTGAATTCTGAGGGACTGGAAATTACACAGGGACTCTGTGGGGGCCTGCGCTCGCACCAGGAAGGGAGAAAAACTCTGTGGGGACGTTCTCTCTTCTCTTCTCTTCCTTTTCCTTCCATCCTCTCCTCTCCTCTCTCCGTTTTTTTCTTTCCTGCTCCACGCAAGAGCGAAATAAAAGAATTTGCCAAAGGACACAAAAAAGGAGCGTGTGTGTGTTGGCGGCAGCGTACTTGTATTCAGCTTGCCTTCTCGGAGGGAAAAAATCAGCCGATTAAAAATGTAACTCTCTCTCTTTCTTTCTATCTCTCTCTCTCTCTCTCTCTCTCTCTCTCGGCTGCTGTGTCGAGCAGGCGGGCGGAAGAGGGGAGAGTAAATATTTGGTCTGTCTGCGTGTGCCCAGGAAGAAGCCAAAATCTGTTGGAATATCCACACACGGTTTTTTCCCGCTCGTGGAGAGAGAGAGAGTTAATATTCCTGCCACCAAACACACTCATTTGTATTCATTGGCTATACGAAGGGTGTGTACGGACAAATAAATGTACAGATAATCAAAGTACACAATTACAAATCTATTTCTTTTGGTGCTCATCCGCACCAATACGCATAATGCATAACGTGCTTATTCGCGCGAGCTCTGGCCATGCGTCCTCTTTGTTTTTAGGTTCAAATCGTTTCACACTAATGCATAAATATTACTCATTCATACAGAAAGATCTGTGCGCGCCTCAGGAAGTGCTCAAGTTTGAAATGAATTTTCTGCAGATTAAATTAAACTTCTCGTTCCTGGATGTTGACTGCTCAACTTTGAGCCCCAAAGTCAGTCGAGGCCGTCTCCACTCCCTTTGCACGATTCCAGGGGGTGTAGGTCCATTCTAAGATGGCCGCCCTTTGTTGGTTTTCCACAGGGACCAAGTCTTTGTCACAGGCTCTGTGGGCGGAGGAGGTCAGGTGTTCTGGTCTTCCTTCGATCGCTTCGCATCTTAGTTAGGGTTTTGTCCGAGAATGTGACCCCTGGTTGGTGGGTGTGACCTCGGTGACCCCAGGCGTTGGAGAATAGAGCCATCACCAGGTTCTACGCAGGGAGCCGCGGTAATGAGGAACAGCCTGTTCTCTCCGATTCAGTCCTGTCGCCCCCTCCTTCTCCTTCCGTCTCTCACCCTGTAGTGGATAACCCAAACTGCCCTCTTTCTCCCCGTCTCCCTCTCTCCAGCTCTCCTGCAGTGTCCTTTCTCCCTTTCTCATTTTCTTTTCACTCACTCCCCACCTCCTGTTGAGTTCGGCCCATTTGCCCCCAACTCCCTCACTCTCTCAATCTCTGGCTTCTCCATTATGGTTTGTGGCTACTAGCTGTGCTCCTCCACTCCTCACTGGCTCCCTATAGCCAGCTTAGCGTGGGCCGAGTGTGGGCGTGGAGTGGGCCCCTGCAGGTCCGGCCCTCAAGATGTGCCGTTGCCGGTATTGTTACCATACAGTACCAAGATGCGGTCAGGTGGCGTCGTATGTCAACACACCCTGGAGCTGCAGACCTTGGGTACGCACACACACTCACACACACCTAGACCGACTTACTCTTTCACATTCTCACACTCGAGGGGCCCAAATTGCACGCACACACACACGCTCACATACATACACACACTTGGTGCAGTGGAGCCAAAGGGCAGTGTGCCAGGGGGAGAGCTGTTATAATAGTTTTAACCCTGCGCTCAGGTGTGGCTCGCCTTTGTCAAGTGAAATGTCAGGAAAAGCAGTGCCCCTGGGACGTGCGCACGGAGAGAAACGGGCAAGGCTGTCTGAATCCACACTCTTTTCAAAGAGCCCCAGCCTTTCCCCCTCTGCAGACAGACCAGAGTCCATTAACCACGGCCGCCAGCGTACACGCTCACACACTTGCCCTTATTGACACACACTCACTGATTCAGCACGCAGACATGTGCATGCTAGTAAAGATGGACCGTACACGCCCATAAGTGCTTTTCCGTTTGTCATGTTTTGTTACTTTTAAATTTATGTGCTATGGAAGGCTGTTCCTGAACCTAGTAAGTCTACGTAGGCATTCGAAATAAAATGGACCCTCAAAAGTGACAGATTTGGAACGCTCGACATAAGCAGCGACTCAGAAATAGTGCTGCTAAAGTGAAGCTCAATTGACTCTTATAGAATTTGATTTTAAGCCAATGACATGATGCCTTAAGCTTGTTTTCTTCCCCAAACCAGTTAAGCGCAAACGCCAGCCTGCAGCCAATCACCATTCTGATTGCCTTGATAAACAAATACTGACCCTTAACTCTACTCTAAACCCTAACCATAACCTTTGTATAACGTTGGTAGCACATTCTAATTACTGTTTGTTGCTGTTGGATATATCCATGATTTTTCTAAACTATATCCATGAAGTCTGATCTTTTGTTTACATATGACTGAATATTTGAGTTAACCAATATAATCAGCTGCGTCCAGGGTTTATGCTTAAATGATTTGGAATATAATCATGTGATGTTATATTAAGCACAAACATTTTTAATTGAGATTTGAACCATTTTATCATATATATATATATTATGACACCCATCCAGTGATTTTCGTTTGCAGTCATTTAGAGTCTGTCTGTAATTTCAGTTGTTTTTATTGTTGTTGTTCATTAGTACACTTTTCATACACATTCAATTTTATGGTCACCGTTCACAACTTATCGACGACAGTTTGTTTCTCACCTGTAATAAGGTGAAAAAACAACCCCACTAGGTTTTGGAATAGAACTTCTGTGTAAGTGTCCTATCTCATGTACTCATGACTTGGCGGCCAATCGCAGTGTGTTTTGTAGTAACATACTGTAGAATGCTGCCCTACTTTACTGTCAATATTACATCTCCTAAGATCCTCACAAGCTTCACATGCTCTTAAATGCATCACATATCTCACATTCTCATTTCCGTAGTTACGAGAAATCATAGCTAATATTTTGCACACGGCCCTCACTCTGTGAAAGTGTCCGCAAATGATAGAGAACCTCTTTTCCAATCTTCCCATGAGGACAGCCCCCCTCGGGGACCTCTGCCAGCCTCAGGCAGGCTCTCAAACACCCATTACGCCCTCCCTCTATCTCTCTCGCACATACACGCACTCATACACGGTGACGTCAGTGGCTGGTTGCTCCCCTGGGTGCCGAGAGCAGTCTTTGTTCCCCCTCGTTTTCCCCCTCCCCTCCAGTCCTGCTCCTCTCCATGTCCTTTGTCCCTGGAAATAGCCATCCAGCTAAGTGCCTGATTGGAATCCTTCGCATCTTGGCAGGGTCGCAAGGGGGGGCCTCTGAAACCGCGAGGGAGTGAGAGATGGATGGATAGCAGGAGAAAGAACAGGACAGGTCTAGATTTAGAGCGTAATATCGGACGAGGGAGGGCATATGCATTGTTTTTTTCCTTCTTTCCGCGGAATTAGTGCGGTAGGTGCGTATTGTTTTGTCGAGGCTAGTGACAGTGGAGCATCCCGGGAGAAACAGAGGAAGGGAAATGCGTGATGGGGGTTGAGTGTTCAAAGGAGACGGCCCTCTATTGGGGTTAAAGATCTGGAGAATCCTTCTGCTGTTCCTTCGAGCTCAGATCCTTCGCGATCCACCCTGCCTTTCTAAAATATTTAAACCTGTTTCTCATTTCTGGGGAGGATAGGAAACTCACTGCTGAATAAGTAACCAGACTTGGGGGTGGGTGGCGTCACCGACACAAACTCCACCTTGGAAAAGACGATAAATCCAACACGTACAACCCGATGAGAAAAAACAAAACTTGTCACATTATTAGCCTTGGTGTCTCGCCATCGCCGCCTTTCCCTTCTTTCTTTCTTCCATTTTCTTTTATTCTTTCTTTCTTTTTTCCCTCCGTTTAATGAGAGCAGCTCCAGTGGAGCGCAGTAGGGCCGTGGCGGACCTGCTCTCTGGCTGGCTGGTGGGAGCGCCCTGCTCAAGTAATGAACTCCCCCAGGACACAGCACAGCAATGCGGGCCTGTTTCCACGCTCCGTTCCCAGGGCAGGCCGGGACTGCTGTTGCTGCCGCCGCCGCCACTGCTGGGTGGGGAGACGGAGAGAAAGAGAGGGAAATGGAGAGACTGGTTACCCCCCGGTCTGCTGCCAAAGCGCGCGGCCTGCGAACGGCTAGATAAAGTAAAGTGGGGGTTTGAAGGAGAGGGAGTGAGAGAGGGAGCGTCGGGAGGCTCCGACAGCTGTGGGGGGCTTTGGGTTGACTGGTGAGGGGCTGATAACGGGTCGGTATGGATCGGAGACGAGTAATAATCCACAAGCATGCCGGAAAAGTTAAGGAGAGATGAAATGAGTGCAGTTGTGTGTGTTGGTTTGGGATTGTGACACAAACAGTGTAGTGGCACAATGTGTCCAGCTGGTAAACACTGCATTCTGGCATGGCAGAAAATATGATATGATATTTATTACTTCATTTTTATGTTTTGTTTTTTTTGTTTATGAAGTCATTTGCAGAATATAGGCAGACCTAGACTCTTTCTTGCACATTTTCTGCACTGATTTTTTCTTAGGAATGGATACATTTTTTAAAAAAATGAAATATTTAAATATGCTTATTATGTTGGTCAAAATATTTAATATATGTACACTCCAGGTGCAGGACGTATATTAAACATTGCGAATGACTCAGATTTTTAGTTTTTCTCTTTTGCAACCTCTGATTACTTGGATAGAAAGTGTTTTTACATCATAAAAATTCAAAGGTATTGGAAAATTGTGATTATTTGTGGCTATTTGCACATGTAAGTGAACTCTGTTGTGTTTGGCAGTTCAAAAATAAAACGAAAGTCCCCATAAAAAACAACAACAAGAATTTGTTTTGTGACAAAAACCATCCCTTGTTTTTCCCCCTATGATTTTGTTTGTGAGACTTTTTGTGCTCAGTTTAATGTGGCTTTTGGTTTTATGACTGTCTCTTTAAGAGACCAGTCGAACTAAAAGTCAAAACAAATCTGCTGTCCAAATCGTGGACCATCAGTAACCGAAACCCTCAGAGCAGAAAGCAAGCCCAGTGTCTTGTGGGATAGCAGAGGAATCAGTGGTGATTTGGTTGTGATTAGGTTGCGATGGAGAGTTTCCACCACCGGTTTGGGTCAGAACGGATAAACTTCTTGATGTAGACAAGGCAGCATCATTACCCCAGAGCCTCAAAAATGCGATATGTGCATGTCAGAGAAGCTTGGCAGGACACTATAGAGATCCAATCGCGCATAGACAAGAAGTTGTTCCACTATTTGCACCGAAAGCCAGAGCCAAGTCTTAAATCTAATTTTGGCCACAATCCGCAATCAATGAAAAATCCTGAATGTGATATTTCAGAACTTTGGAGAGTTGGAAAATGAACTTTGCAGCGGCAGTCATGAAGTGAAGAGACAGTTTAGTGAGGACGGCGTGACTTGTTGCCCGATATAGACCGACCCCTAGTATTTCTCTCTCAACGAGAGTCATTTCACAGCTCAGACACATCAGAGGCCCTTGTCAGACACTTTCCAGAGATAACAACATTTCTTCCAAATGAAATAAGGTATGAGCGATTGTTTTTTCACTCCGACGTAATAATACCCATATGTCCTTAATTATTCATATTTTAGTAATGCAGTCTCTTAATGGCTGGAAACACAAGTAAGTAATAAAACACTTGGGGGTTTGATTTAATTTAATTTTTTTTTTCATATTAATTTAATTTTGGGGCATGTGTGTGAGCTTGTGCAGCAGGAAACGCACCCCTTCCATATCGGCTTTGTGCTTTTGCTTGTGTGTGGTGAGAGAGAGAATAAAAGAAAGGTGAGGAACAGGTTAGGTAGACAGGTAAGTCATTATGCAGACATACAGGCCTATGTGTCTTTTTCTTTCTTTTCTTCTGTTCCTATGTATAGCAATACCTCTGTCGTCATTTGCACATCTTC